>APFE030403314.1:0-32448 GCA_000404065.3 Pinus taeda
ATCCCTTTCTTGCACTTGAAGCTTGATGAGGTCAACCTTCTCATTTTCAGCTTCTATGATGGGTTCAGAATTTTCTTCTTGATTCATGGTCATGGTCAGTGCTCTCTTTGCATGAAGGTCATGAAGTCTGTCCCATATATCCTTTGCAGATGAATATTTTCCTAGATTCTTCTTTACAGAATCAGGCAGCCCATTCAAGATTGCCTTTGCTGCTTTTGCATTGTACTCCTTGGATTCTCCATCCATTTTGCTATCATCAATCACTGACTCCCAAATTTCAATCCCTTTAGACTGTAAGAAAGTCCTCATTTTTATTTCCCATATATCAAAGTTCCCATTTAACCTTGGAGCCTCAAATAGAATGCTTACAAATTGATTGTTTTCTATTTTAGTAGAAGAGGGAGACACATTTTTAGGAGGACTGGAGACTTTCTTCTTTGACCTTGCCATTCTTAACTATGCTCCTAATACCTGACTGTGTTTTTAAAACCATTGATTGTTTTTTTTAACAGCAACACAAAAAAAACTAGCTGAGAAATACATGGATCCTTTTGACTGTCTTCACTCTGCTGAGTAACTGCTGCAACAAAAAGACTCATCCCTTCAGCTTCTTTGTCACCTTCAAAGAGCCTAAGCCTGCTCTGATACCACTGTTGGGGTTTTTTCTTGCAAAATCCCAAAAACACAAAAATTCATGCACACAGAGGCAATGCTCTGTTTCCTTTACTCCAGGATCTTTTTTGTGCAGGGAGACTCTTAAAAAAAAATTACTCTGAACAGAGTATTTCATCACCATAAAATGATTTTTATTCATTAAAACATAAATCACTCATACATATTCATCCTCTATGTTGAGAGGGATTCACCCAAAATAAAATTCAACAACAAAAGTTACTCTGTCTCCTCTTGAGATTTTACACTACTGTGTGTAAAAATATCATTTACCTTTACTGCTGTAAAAACAGACTTTTACATTTACCACTGTAGAAATAAAAATCAACAAAAGTTACTCTGTCTCCTCTTGAGATTTTACACCACTGTGTGTAAAAATATCATTTACCTTTACTGCTGTAAAAACAGACTTTTACATTTACCACTGTAGAAATAAAAATCAACACACTGCTGTGTGGAAATTACGCATTCACCAAAAACTTACATTACCCTTTTCACTGCTGTGTGAAACAATTCATGGTTTTCAATGATACATGCTTCCCCTAGTTTTCTTCATTCACCTCTTCACTTCATCGCTCCTGCACTGCTGTGCGTTTTCATTTTTTACACTTACCAAAATTGACCAACAACAATATGTTTTACTTGTACCGTTAAAACCAAACTTACGCCCGTGAAAAATAATTAAAAACAATAAACTTTGAAACTATATGACATTGCCCATTCCATTATTAATTCACGCCCATACATGCCGTAAGAAAAACTTAAATGTTTACCAACACCTATGACAAATTATTAAATCCCTTCATGGATAAACTCTGCAGTCAACCAAGCTCGTATTTTACTCCACGCAACATTAACTGCAGGCTCGTATGCAACTTGAGATGCCCGTCGACCGTTGATTTTCCCTTCGATTCGTATGCAACTTGAGATGCGCGTCGACCGTTGATTTGTCCGCCTCGAATCGAACGGGTGTGAGGTGAATATCGGAAGGCCTTTTTAACCGAACTTTACTCCACATAACATTTATTGGAACCTTGTATGCAACTTTGAACAATCAACGGTGGATAATGCTGGAGCACATCAGACGGCGGAGGAGAATATCGGAAGCCACCTTTTAACCGAACTTTACCTTCCGATAAAGTGTCAGAGGGTGATGTCACGGCTCATCCACGCGTCAACTCCAAATTGTATCGGAGCTCTTGTGTATGGAAACTGCCTTCACGCAAAAGCGGTCCGATATGCATCCAGCTGGTTTGTGGTTTTGCTTTGGTAGTTTTGGGCATATTAAATGCTGGCCGGTTCAACTTTTCGGACACTTGAAATTACAATTTCAACACTTACTGGGTTAATGGACACTCTCACTTTCATCCAACTTCGTTATCTAATTGGATGAATCACATCCTCGAGTTTCTTTCAACAGATCTCCTACCGACACAAATACAAGGAGCAAAATCGCATTACGAACATGCTATCTAATAAAGGACCCAAGTGTCATATATTTTGTTACTTTTAATCCGGAAACTATGTCAAATCTACGTAGTATTAACGTTATGCTGGAGTAAATGTATATTTAATTTATTAAACGGCTATAATTAACAGCAAGCAGCAAGCTCTATAGACAAATCCATTTTGATTAGAATATAGCTGATATATTCTTAGACAATATTGGACTAGAGCTTTAGGAAAAATCTATACACAAAAACGAGCGGTTATTGTAGTTTGATAAAAAAGTATTGTGGCTCAAAGATTCTTATGTACTATCTTTTATGATATACAAGGCACACGCTGGTTATCATGATTATTATGGACGCTCAGGTTTGATAGTTGCAAGGCTATGGTTTCTTTCGGCAGTGTGATTCGATCAGAGTCTCGAGCTGACGATTGTAAACTCAATGCTACGTGCTCCCTGTGCATGGACAAACTTCCGATTTGATCAAAACCCTAAGTGGGTAATATTGAAAATGTGGCCAAATAAGACAAACTGGTGAAATCTGTCTATAATACACAGATAGCTGATTAATGATAATTATTATGGATGCTAAAAGCTGATAAGGTTTGATGGTTGCAGGACGAGAATATCAGGTCATGAATGCAACGGGGTGTTACCATTTGCAGGAGTTGTGGCATCTGGTGGGGTGGGCACAGATGCCACCAACTACAATCTTCCCCCTCTTTCAGAGCCACTGTTCTCAGCGAATTTCTTGCTGTTAATATGGAGACCCTTCTGCTTCTCCTCGGATGACCATTCTGCTCCATAATAGGTCTCTTCTGTAGCGCTGTCTTTCTTGGATGCTGGGAAGAACATCCCTCCCCACTGAGGGAAATATACAAGACAGACTGGCATTGTGCACACCACGATCATCACACCCATCAAGGTGATTCCCATCTCCTTGGAGTACTTTGAGCTGGAGAAGAACAACAACTGAGTTAAGCCGGACCCCAAGTTGCCCCCTGCACCTGTCATGCCGGAGATGATACCCAGAGACCTGCAATTGTGGAAAGAAAGAACATAAGGAATTAGTTTGTTTTGAGTTTTATCTTGGGATGCATTACATTGAAATTATTTGTGCCTGTTTTGAACCATATTCATCTTCATCAGATTGAAATTCATTGTGCCCACTTTTGGAATCATCAAATGTGGATAAAAGATGAATCATTTGAAGATAAACCTTAATCGCATTTGATGGTTAGAAGAATCATTAAATGTGGATAAAAGATGAATTATTTCGAGATAAATTTTAATTATATTTGATGCTTCCAAATGTACTTATTTGTATTTATTTTTGGAAAATATCAAATCTGAATAAAAAAAAACCATTTCACCATAAAAGATAAACCGTATTTGATGACTCTAAATCATTTGTGCTTATTTTTGAAACCATCATATGTGAATAAAAATAAATCACTTCAAAATAAAAGATTAACCACATTTAATTATTCAATTTAAAACTCAGAAACAAAAAATCTCAATGTAATAAAAACAAATTTCAGAAATTAAGAAATTAACTGAGTTTAAGTTGATTGTTGATTTTTCAAATATTGAATTCTGAGGGACATGAACACAGTTAAAACTGCGTGCCATTCTCAATATTCTATTCAGAGAATCAGCAATCGACATAAAGATGCCCAAAATTAACAATTTCTCCGTTTAAATTCTTCGGATAGAATCTAAAATTAATCTCAATAATAAATGTTAGGAAATCATCATTATACCTGCGAGATATGAAAGGAATGATGCCAAATATTGCACCGCAGGCTGCTTGGGTGCAGATGGAGAAGGCAACCATGGCGACGAGAGAGAGGGGAAGTGTTCCCGCTCTTCCGAGCCAAATGCAAAAAATACCACCGCATGTCTGCATAATCCAAACAGTCCAAAGCCGTCCTCTCATGCCGAACATTTTAGCCCCTTGATCGGACAGGTACCCTCCCAAAGGGTGAGCCACGATATTCGCAAAACCAAAGGCCGCCGCAATGCTTCCAGCAGCATGGAGCGTGAGATTGAACCTGTCGTAGAAATACGAAGCAATCATGTTGTCCGTTGTAAGCTCCACTCCCATGGAATAACCGTAGAGAAGCGCAAATATCCACGACCTGTAGTTACATACTGCATTTTTGAAAATCTACATACATTCAGTTACAACAAAATACAGAAAATTAGTAATACTAAATTATGGTTGAGAGAAGTTGGATGATTTTTTCAGTCAACTTTACGTAAAAATCACATTATGTTACGTTTATTTAGTTTAAGCATTCCCAACCACTTAGTATTAAGATGGAGAGTCTCTATCTTAAACCTGATGATCAGACTCCATAATATAATGTTATTTTTATCGAATTTTTTTTAATATACAAAATATATAGATCACATAAACTTAAATTTAATGATTTTTTCAATCCAAGGTTAATTCACACTAATCAAATTTTATTTTAAAATGTGTTTTTTTCCCCAAAATTAAGTTAGTGTAACATAGCTATATAAATTATGTTACTAAATATTTATCAATTAAATAGTTAATAAACATTAATAGTCATCATAACATTTATATCTCATTTAATTAATAAATTAATAGGTATAGTTTATGGATATTTAAAATTTCCATTTTTTAAAAGTAAAAAATTATAGATAATTTACATTTCATAATGTTATAATATTCTTCCTTATATGCGCAATTTTATCGATGAAATAAAAAAATTTCTAAAGCATTTTTCATTTTTTTTTTTATCTATACTCTCTATTTCTAATTCTGCATTGTGTATTCTCACCATTATAAATGGCACATATCTAAACATTACAAATGACACATATCTAAACATTAGAAATAGCACATAAGCATTTTGATGGCTATCAATATTTATATACCATTTAATTTATATTGTTGTGCTAATATATGTAATGTTGAGAAATTAGAATGCCTAAACAAGATAAAGCAAAAAGTTTCAAATGCATTTACATAAATTTTGGAATGAAAAAGGTTTGAAAACACTAGGTTTAAAAACCTTTGATTTCATTAGAATGTATATACAATATTAGATGTTAAACAATCTTATTTTTTTAAATAGAAATTCTCAAAACTTTATTAATAAAGCATGTTTAATATAATGAAATGTACTTTTCATTATTTAATTGTTTTTAGTATAATAATAAGTTGTATTTTTCATCATCTATTTTTTTTTTTTAATCCAAAAATTTATTCAACATTTATATATACTCTAAAAAATTATTGCAAATTCAAATTTTGCCAAATATACTTTTAAATTAACAATTGCAATTAATCTTCAAAGATTTCAAACTAAATTAATTAAAAAATTAAAAAAATTAAACTAATAATTAATTATATCTTTTTATAAAATTCATTGTGAATTCAAATTAGGAAATTATATAGAGTATACGAATTACATTAACAATTCCAAGTAATCCTTAAAGATTTCAAACTAAATCAATTAAAAAAAATAACCAAAACGTAGAAAAGTAAACTAAACTAATACCCACAGCTTTCAAAAATTAAACTAAACTAATCCTTACAGCTTTGAAACCAGATTAATTAAAAAGTAAAAAATAAAAAACAGCAAAACATAGAAAAATAAAATAAGCTAATACATATAAAAAAAAGGAAGAAGCTATTAATTTTCCATTAAATGTATACAAATTGCCTTACTATTTAACCCACATCTCTTAATTGATATTTTTAAGGAACATATGAAATGCTTACTCGTTAGGGTTTCTAACCCTATAAATATAATCATGAAAGGAAGGATAATTAGTACCTTGGAGAATTGATCCTTCACCTTATCCCCAGATTTTTGCAGGGTCTGGAAGTTACCATCTGGCAAATCTTGGCCCAAGGTGAGCACAGCAATGCCCATAACGATTTGCAAAACGCCGGGGATGAAGAAAGCGATTCGCCAGGCAGTGAAAGGAGTGAAGCCAAGCGATTTGCTGATAAAATCAAAGACCAGAGGCATGAGGAGCTGCGTGAGACCTCCTCCCATGTTACCCCACCCAGCCGCAGCCCCGTTTGCAAGACCCACGATCTTGCTGTTGAACATGGAGCTCATCCAGTACTGGCATGACACGAAAGTTGCTAACGAGAATCCAATAAGGAAGCGCGCCACAGTGAATCCTCCCGCCGACGATATCAACGACATGCCGAACACCGTTGGCGCCGAGAGCATTATCAAGAAAGCGCAGCCGTAGCGTGGCCCGATGAGATCGCACACCGCTCCCATGGCCAGCCTGGAGAAAATGGACCCCGACACCGACGCAATCCCAGCGTTGCCAATATCCTGTGTGGTCAGGTCAAGGTTGTCTCGGATGACTGGCAGAAGCGGCGCGGCCGCGAATGTGGACACGAAACATGTGGAAAAAGAGAGCCACGATAGATGAAACGTTCTCATATGGGGATTCGCGAAAGAGAGTAGCTTGAAACGCGTGGCCTTGTGCTCCGAGTCCACTGGTAGCTTGAATAAATTCCCGTTGCCACCATGGATGCCTGTGGTGTTAATAAAAGACACAGGGAAAATAAATTGAGAAATAAAATACCAGGGTCAAATACCACTGGAATCTAGAATTCTAACCACTTTAACTTTGTTTCAAGATTTTTTTTTATAAAATTATATTGACAAATATATGTTCTAAGCTTTTCAAGTTTTTCAAATCATTCATTCAATGTGGTTCATTCATTTTGAACATATTATTAGAATCTAGAATTCTAACCATTTTAACTTTGTTTTGAGATTTTTTTGATAAAATCATATAGACAAATATCTGGTAGAAGCATTTCAAACCATCTAATTGATGAACCATATTAGATTGTTTAAAACTAGTAGATAATTCAGAAAACTTTAAACTTTGATTTATTCTAAGACTTACCATCCACTGAAAACTCAAACGTGGCCTTGCGGCCATAGACCCCGTGCATCGAATTCCCTGGTGAGGCCTCGATGTCATTGCCAATGCAGGAGCTGCTTTGGTCTGCCATTGCTCTGCAACCTGCAAGTCTAATGGATGGAAAATATCGATCAGTTTGGCCTAAATTTATAGCCAGGCTACCAGAGAAAGCATTGAGTTATGAACAAATCTACCTGTGTCGCCGCGTACAGAACTGGATTGTCCTTTTGGAACGTACAGCGGCCTCCAACTCCGAGATATTCGTTTATTCGAAGTGGATCGGATATTATTCCTTGCCTCTTGGGCGATAATAAATTGTTGTTGCAATTATTGGGACCTTTGTATATGATTTGTAGATCAACAATGTGCGGGTATTGAAGGGACACGTTTTATTTTGATCTGTAAATTTACAATGTGCAGGTATCGAAGGGACAAGCTTTTGTCTTGGACAGCACTTGGGTATCTTGTACAGCCCTTCACTTGGGTTGAAGAAGACATTAACCCTTCTGATTGGCCTTTGGTTTTGGATGTCTCCACTAGTTGAGAAAGTTTATGACTTATATTATTTTTTTGATATTGCAATAGCTATTCATAATATGGAATGTACTAAAAGGTATAAGCTTTATAATAGGTGTCCTTTTGGAATATATGATAAAGATGTGAAAGATGGATATTAATTCCCAGAATATACTACATTATTATTATTTTATTTTTTTTCCCTCTATATTATCAATTGTTTTATTGAACATTTATGAGTATTATGATTATGGCAATATCTTATCAATATGTTTTATTGACCATTTATGAATACTATGTTTATGGCAATATTTTATCAATAAGTAGTGAAGTTTCTTTATTAGGGTCTTTTAGTAACATTTTGTGGAATAAAATGAATTTTGGTAATTGGTTTATTTGGTTATGTAATTTTTGTAATAAATTTTTTAAAATGTATATATATTAATAGTTTAAAATATTTTTGTTATTATTATTAGTTATTGGTAAATGTATGACTTATACTCAATGTTGGAATTTTTATATAGTTTGAGTGGGCTTAAAAGTTAAGAGCATGTGTTTCCTTCTAAAAGGTCATAGGTTCAAAACCAGAGGGGGGTAGAGTATTTATGCTTTCATAGACTTAGCAGTCAAATCGTTGTGCGGAGGTGGGTCCCTTGTCCCACATACAAGGGGGTCTCATACACCAATTTGGGAGGTGGGTCCCTTGTCCTATATACAAAGGGGTCTCATAGGTGGGTCTCTTGTCCCACATACAAGGGCGTCTCATACACCAATTTGGTATCTGGCTTGGGGGGAGGTGGGTCCC
The DNA here is from genome assembly GCA_000404065.3 of Pinus taeda. Classification (NCBI taxonomy): domain Eukaryota; kingdom Viridiplantae; phylum Streptophyta; class Pinopsida; order Pinales; family Pinaceae; genus Pinus; species Pinus taeda. Next base: position 8,382 of record APFE030403314.1, read on the forward strand.
TTGTCCCACATACAAGGGGATCTCATACACCACTTTGGTGGCGGGCTTGGCCGTGACCTTAAAATTGGATAATAATATAAGTTGACTTTTTTATTTGATTTTTTTGTTTTACATTTAGCCCAATTCATATTCAATGCTTAAGTTTTTATAAGCTGATTTGGTTTTTTGGAAATTTGTATTGATGTCCAAAATGTTGTGAATATTCATTTTGTAAGATATTATAGATATGATCTTATAAATTTTTGTAATCTATTATCATGTAGTGATTTACCTAAGATTTAGATTTCATATTATTAGCTTAATGTAATGATTGAAATTGAAATGAAAGAAGTTAAGAGAACAACACACCATCTATATAATGAGCATAATATGTACCCTGAGAAAATCCAATATACAAAAAAACCAACTAGAACGTGAAGCCTATGTTCTTCTTTTTTCTTCTCATTTATGAAATGCAAATACAAAAAAAGTGGCACTCACTATGGAATTGTCATGGACACTGTGGCCAATATGGTTGGTACAAGAACTTCTATTTCCTGTGTTATACTTCAATATCCCTCTTTGACTGCTCTTTACTCCTATGGAAATATACTCAACATACTAATAATAGAATCCATTCCTTTCCTAGTGACTCAATATTTAACATGGCATTATAGCTATCTAGAATCAAGGTTATGCCTTGACTCCCAACTAGTGTTAGGTTTTGCATACTCTAGAATCTTACTAAAAGTCCACAGGGGGTTGGTTCCACATGTCCGAGTAATGTAAGTTGACATGGGATCCACTTGATATCATGTTAGTTAATAGGATAGGTCAAATTCCAGGAGGCACAACTTCTGCATAGAATCTTCAATTCAAGAGACCATTACACCATTAGAAAGCTCTCAATATGTAGAATAGTGTCGATATGTTGTAAGAGCTTTTGCATTGTTTTAACACCAAAAAGGGCCTTTTGAGGCCTCAAATGGCCTCAAAAGTTTATAGACCCAAAATCACCAAAGTAGGACCTACACTTAAAATGGGTCCCACAAGCCAATAGGTCCCATTTTTCCACCCAAAAAGTACCAAAATAGATGAAAAAATATAGAGTGTTCCATTATTGATTGTATCTACCCATTTAATGAGCCTTATGGTACCCAACATATATTATTGAGGGATGTGAGGAAATTTCTCCTTGACCTTCTCCCTAGAATACCAATTGGCCTTGCTTGAAAGTTGATGTTTCAACCCATATTACCAAATTTCATGCTAACCCCATCTAATTGTTCTCAATTTCTTTTGCAAACTTGTATCTTATGCTAACTACACCTAAGCTTCTAGTTTTAAGTCTTCTATGGTAATTAAGACTTGCTCATTATTTTATTGGTCCACTACCAAGGTAGACTAAGTGTGTAGGCATTATCATCCACCTTTTTCAACACTTCAAAAGAACCATATCATAGGGATTTGATATTTTTACTATGACCCTATAACATTTCTTTATTTAGATACAACCAAAATTTATATCCCAGTATGAATGTTTTCTCAATTTTGTGTTAGTCATGTTAGGATTTGTTCTTTTCTTGTGACTTCTTCAATGACTGATGTACTTGTAATGGATTTGCTTAATCTTATCAACAATATTTTTTTATCCTTAAATGCTTCTCATTTGGTGTCTTTCCTCCACGACTCACTTTGATCAGGACCATGAGAAGTCATGAGGAGGGAAGCTAGAAAAAATGGGATTTGGAGAATTAATTGTTTCCAATAAATTATTTGATTGATCTGAATGTTCATGAGATCTAAGAGTGACAACTTGTCCCAATAAAATATATAATGGGAAGGCGTGGAAGTAAATATCATATTTATGGAATTCGTGGGCCTATGTCCTAACTATCTTATTCAAAGTATGGGAAACATACCACTAGATGACTTCTAAGTTCAAAACCAAAAGCTCATGATCTGAACAACATGTGAATATTTGATAAGAAACCCGAGGAAGAAAAACATATAAGAGGACAAATGAAGAAACAAATGTAGGAAGCTATCATGGGCATGAAGGAAAATTTACATATAAAGGAAGACTGGTGGGTATGTGAAGCATGAATAGTTGAGAAGGATCATCCATGAAGGAATGCACTTGTGGAATAAAGAGAAGAGTAGAAGAGAAGAACAAATAGGTGAGAGGAAGCTCTCATGGGAGCTAAAGGAAAAACTTGTGTGTGATTGAGTCCACCTAATTGAGAGTGAGGTCATTGTTTGAGTCTCCAACCCGAGCTAGAGAAACAACTGGATTTTTGAGGAATTTTTCTGTGTTATGCATAAAATCACTGAGGAAGCATCGAGGGGCTCTTGGCTAAGTGAATGAATTACTTCATGTTGTGCATGCCTAGTGTGTTCGATTACTAAGAAATATTATTGAACCATGGACAAGAAGAGCAAAGGGGAAGCATCAAGAATGGTTCTTTTTGTGCTATGCAGGCCTTTGGTGGCCATATTTTGAATAAGAACAAGCCTTTGCTCAATAGGTTGAGAGATATCATACTAAATTCTATGTGTATGAATGAGAGTGGCCTTCATCCCTACACCATTGATATCCTAGAAGAGATTATTTAACTTTCTGGGTGCTTACTATGCAAAGCAACTAAGAAACTACCCATAACAATTGGGCAGACTTTGGGCTTAGTGCGAGCTTGAGGGAACTGGCGAGCTTGATTTAATGAAGGAGTATGGAATTCATGCATCCAGATTATAATTCTAAGTGAGAACTTTCCTCATGGCTTCATGGTGTAGGTCAAGGGTGATAAACTACAAGAAATACTACAGTGTATTTGAGCTTATGGTGGGGCTGGAACATAGCTCACCCTTCCAAAGTTGTAGATTACTAATGGATTGGATCAGATAAATACCCTTGTGGAATTTATCTCTGTAATGTAAACCATATTAATATGAAATAAATGGTGATTAATGAAATGTGTAAATTTATATTCTTATTTTCTAAATGTATATTATGATCTATGTATTGCGTGATTATTATGTGAATTAGTATATCTAACTGCAGTAGTTGCACATCATTCATATGTTTGTTAATCATCCTTTAATGTGCTCTTGCGTTGACATGTATTTCATGTTTATGGACATGAAGTAAATGGTTCATATTAAGCATGGAACTGATAGACTTGGAGTCTCGGGTATGACTAATGTCCTTGGTTTATTATTAGATAAACTAGAGAATCTTTAGGCCTACCAAAGTGATCATAGTGATATGGGATTAGAGACAAGAACATAAGTCTTGATTGGAAAAGGGAGACTCAAGGCTAAAGAGTATTCTCAAAACATATGATGATAATATTTATAGAGGTCATCAAAGAACTCTTTAGTTGGTTGGAAATATGTTAAGGAGCATAAAGTGTCCTTTGGGTGAAGGTGTTTAGCCTTTACTATGCCAACTAGAGGACTTAGTGGTTATGATGTGTACATGTTTAGACTAGTTGATGGTTTAGTCTACAATGAGTTTATTAGGGGAAGAAGGAAATAGAAAATAAGGTTTCCCTGGTTGGGAGAAGAGGTTTGAAGGCCTCCAAAGAGGAAAATTGTGTGTAGTGACCTCTCTGGTATTACTTGAGAAGTTGACTACTTATTGGCAATGAGGATGAAGTGTTAAGTGTCTTCATGATTAGTGGAGATATTTGTATTTCATAAGCCTTCTAAGTAGTCCATTTCCCTATCAAAGTATCTTTTTCATCTCTTGAGACAAGTTAAGGATCTCCTCTAGATACATGGTTTCCTAGGGAAAATTTAGGGATTAACCTCTTTTGTCTTTGGAATGCTAAACAATTTGGTGTTTGAGATCCTAGCCTCAACCTTGTGTCACACGGTCATCATGGTTCCATGACCATGAGCCTAATCAAAATGAGGCTTAAGCCCCAGGAAGGAAAGTTTTTGGAGTCCCAAGTTATTAAGATATCAAGCCCCGAAGTGTTGGGATTTCAAATGAAATAGATCCTTTCTTTTTTTTGGAAACTAACTAATTAATATTTCAATTGCGTTTTATAGATATTTGTGTTCCCAACAAATCTATCTTTACTTGTTGCACTGATAAGCACTCTAAAACCCAATATGGGGAAGATGTTGTAGTGAAGAATGAAGTGTTATATCAAAAAATAATGAAAAAAATCATAATTTCAACTCAACAAAAAAAATAGTAGTAATAATAATAATAATAATCAATTGGCTCGATTTATTTTTTTATATTACAATTTTGTTTTTATTAATCAAATTACAAACAATTTATTCAAAAAAACAATCCATAATATGCATATCACATTAAAATAAATTTACATAATGACAACGCAGATCCATCTTAACCCATATTAACCTGGTACCTATCAAGCATTGAGAGGGATTAAATCTCTTGAGATGCAAATCTCTTTCGGACTTCAAAATTTGAAGAAAATTTTTCATCTTAATGGATTTGATCCCTCTCAATGTTATAGATTAAGGATTAAGATGGATCTAAGTTGGTTCGACACACACACACACCATGTATCAACTCTGTGTCGAGCATGGAAGGAATTTCGTATCTCTTTCTTTTTAACAACACACAAACCAATACATACATACGTGCATCATGTATGTATGTATGTATTGGTGTGCATGTTGTTAAAAGGAAAGATATGTGTAATTCCTTCCATGCTCAGCATGGAGTTGATACATGGTGTGTGTGTGTGTGGAACTAGCTTAGATCCATCTTATCCCTGGATCTATAACACTGAGAGGAAGAGATTACATCCCTGTCGGTGCTATATATCTAGGGTTAAGATGGATGTAAGCCAATTCTACACACACACACCATGTACCAACTCAATGTTGAGCATGGAAGGAATTTCATATCTCGTTCATTTTTAGCAACACAACAATGTGTGTGTGTATGTGAAGTTGATATTTAAATATATTAGTTTAATTTAATACTCAAATATTTTGATTTAAAGCCTATATTGACATATTTTTGAAAAGCAAAAGAATTACACATCTTCCTCACACTCGAAATTGAAAAATATAAGATTTCTTATTTGCTTTCAATTAATTTATTTCTCTCTATATATAATTGATATAAGATTATTTTATTAACCAAATATGCATTTTTTTCTATAGCCAACATTGTTTTTCTGTTTAGTGATACTTTAATTTTATTTTAAAAAGGACATGTGTTAACTCAAGGTTGTGTTGAGAAATCAATGCTTAGGGTTTGATTCCTCTTTCTTGATAATTACTTGTGATTTATGTTGGATTATTTTAATTATTTATTAGTTCATATTTCATCAGGAAATTACAAAATAAATGTATATGAAGATCACAATAACAAGAGACACAAGATGTAGGCTCTTAGCGAGGGAAAAACCCCTCCAAGGGGAAAACCCAATCCAACTCTTCTACTAGTAGATTCAAATCAAGATGAGACAATCCAAGATCCTTTATAACTAAATAGAAACCTCCTCCTATCACTAAGTTAACCTTCCTCCTTGTAGATGACCCCTGCCAAAGTCTCCAAGTGTCAGCTTCACAGTAGTAACTTCCATCCAGAATTTTGGCCCCTAACTTTAGAAATTCGGACATGTAGTAGATTCAAAATTTCAGCCCCAACTACAGCGCAAAAAATTTGTACGTGTGAGAAATATTTCCCAAAAACTTGATTTAGGTCTTTCAGATTCTTCCTTCCTCCTACAACTTTGGTCTTTTTTTCTGCTTCTCTTTCTTGTAGATCAAACTTGTTGAGTGAGTGCTTCAAATAGGTCGAGTTGCCTCTATATATATAGCCTTTCTACTGGGCCGAACTTCCCTAAGTCATACTTACTTCATGAGGAAAGGGTTGACCTGGTGTGGAGTTGACAAATGGAATTTTTGACTCAAAAATAACTCTTTTTACATGATACAAAAGCCTATGACGGTTCTAATAAAAATGAAAATGACTCTATTGACTCAAGACAAAACCTAGAAGCCTTCAATGGAGGCTTTTACCTAAGAATCATTGACCCAAGCATGAAGCCCATGCTTTAATAAGTCATTTTATTTAATAATAAAATTTCTTTTGAAAATGCAATTATGAAGACTGAAACTAGTTAAATTCTTTAGCACTCCCTCTTAACTAGGGAGGTATTCATAATTACATACATATATAGGTACATGGAAGATCTCATAATGAAATTAATTATGAAGAGTTATAGCACACACAATGCTACAGATTAGATACATGACTAGTGTACTCTAATCGAGTGGAACTAAGGGGTACTCAAGCTTTAGCCTCTCTAGATACCATCAAGGTTTTAAGATCTAACACCAACCCAAGTATCTAGGTGTGTATCCAAGGTCAGAGCTCTATGACCAACGACACCCTCTCCCTACTTTGGGATCTAGACATTAACACATAGGTAAGCCAGATGTCCTCCCAAGCATCTTGTTGGCACAAGATACTTCATCTCTCCCTATCAACTAAATTTGTAACATCAACCAATCCAAGCATGCTTCTAAAGTATTCAAACTTATTATTTGGAATATATTTCGTCAATACATCAAATACATGTTCATCCGTCAGAATATATTGTAGCTTCATGACCCCATCTTGTACAAAACTCCTAATGTAATGGTACTTGTTATTGATATGCTTCGTCCTGGCATGGAATATGGGGTATTCAGACATCTTGATGTTGCTTCAATTATCACAATTTATCATTATATGATCTAGAGGATTTCCAAACAAATATGTCAAGATGTTTCTTAACCAAACATCTTATTTTCCTGCTTCACATGCAACAACATATTTGGCTTCAACACTACTTAATGGAACAAGATTTTTTTTTCTACTCATCTATGAAATCATAACATATCCCAAACTGAAACAACCACCAACGACGCTTCTCCCATCAGTCTCACTTGCACCCTAATCAGAATAGGTAAAAACTGTTAACTTAACTTCCTTTCCATCATACTTCAAGAAGTGGTGAATTGTTCCATGTAGTGTTTTGGAGAATTTAGCATCTATGGATAAACACTAATTCACTAGACAAGTAGTTGTGCCTAGAACAACAATTTAAAGTGTTTCAGACTTTTCCTGTAAGCAATAGATAAGAAGAGAGGATAGAAGGCCTACCTGTAGTTCCACTTTCCTCTTGTCTCCCTGGTATTGATTCCGTCGCTCCTTCCTGTACTTAATCGTTTGAGAAGTACCCTGTAAACACAATAGAAGACAAAAACCGATCAAAGCATACGATCCATTGAATATAAGTGAAAGGAATCAGAAGCAATTCATACATATAAGCATTATGAAAGAACACAACATATGGAAAAAGGTTAAAACACTTTATTAGATAGGAGAAGGAATTACAACCATCAATGTCTGATTCAAAGTCATTCCTCCAGCTTGGATCCCATCCACATCACATCAAAAGCAAGACAAGCTTGTGACATCACATCATTTGCTCCAAAGTCAAGTCTCATAGCAACATTATCTCCTTACAATTCAACATAATCCAACCCTTGATCACTTAGATGAGTGGTCAATTTATAGGAAGATGAAAGAGGTTTTGTTATTAATGGTGACATTGACTGGCCTTCCATACTTAGAATTAGTTAAATGGAGGAAGGGATGAGAGGATAGGATGCTCCTTAACTCGTTCCTCATCCATTTTCGAGCTCATAGGAGTTGATAAGACAGGGAAACTTCTAGATGACTCCAAAAGATAAGAATATTCCCCAAACCCTATGTGAAGTTAGTATTCCTCCTTGTAGATGACCCCTGCCAAAGTCTCCAAGTGTCAGCTTCCCAGTAGCAAGTTCCATCCAGAATTTCGGCCCCAACTTCAAAAATTCGGACATTTAGTAGATTCAAAATTTTAGCCCCAGCTACAGCCCAAAAACTTTGTACGTGTGAGAGAAATATTTCCCAAAAACTTGATTTAGGTCTTCTAGTTTCTTCCTTCCTTCTCCTGCAACTTTGCTGTTTTTTTCTGCTTCTCTTTCTTGTAGATTGAACTGTTGGGTGTGGAGCCTGATTATCTTCTGTATTCAAAGGTATCGTTGCATTGGACTCCAGTTCGAAATGGGGCGACAACCTCATGATGCTTTGATTCTTTCATTAGAAAATATTATTGATGCTTGGGTGGTAGATTCAGGGGCCTCATTCCATGCCACACCTGATAGGAAACATTTTTATGATTATGTTCAAGGAGATTTTGGACAGGTTCGATTGGGTGATGATAAACCCTGTAAAATCATTGGAATGGGTATAGTTTTCATAAAACAACAAAATGGAAATTAGTGGCTATTGAAGGAGGTAAGACATGTTCCAGATCTGAAGAAAAATTTGATTTCATCAGGGCAGTTGGTACGTGAAGGTTGCGTAACTGCTTTCACAGATAAAACCTGGAAGGTCACTAAAGGATCCTTGGTAATAACGAAAGGAGGAAAGGTTGGTACATTGTATTTATGCAATGGTATTTCTAATTCTGTTAATGCTTTAACCTCTACAGGAGAATATACGACATTGTGGCATCATAGGCTTAGGCACATGAGTGAGAAGGGGATGCAGATTCTTCACTCAAGAAATTTGTTGCCAGGTTTGAAGCACGTTGATTTAAAATTCTATGAGAATTGTGTTTATGGAAAACAAAAGAGAGTCAGATTCCTTAGAGTTGGGAAAGAAAAGAAGAGCGAAAAATTAGAGCTTGTGCATATATATGTATGGGGACTTGCTCAGGTATCATCTTTTGGTGGTTCTCGTTATTATGTTACTTTTATTGATGATGCAACCAGAAAAACCTAGATTTATTGTATTCGAAATAAATATGATGTATTTTATACTTTCAAGAAATGGAAAGCTTTGGTTGAAAATGAGATAGGAAAAACGTTGAAGTGTCTCAGATAAGATAATGGAGGTGAATATTACAGCAAAGAGTTTGATAGGTACTGTTTAGAGAATGGAATTCGTAGAGAGAAGATAGTTCCAAGAATACCACAAGAAAATGGCGTGTTAGAAAAGATGAATAGGAAAATCATGGAGCGTGCAAGGTGCATGAGATTGCATGCAGGATTGCCTTTACAATTTTGGGCAGATGTTCTAGATACTGTTGTTTATCTAATAAACAAAGGGCCTTCAAGTTCCTTGGATGGTGGTATTTTAGAGGAGGCATGGACAAGAAAAATGGTAAACTACTATTTTTTAAAGACTTTTGGTTGTGAAGCCTTTGTCCACATTAACAAAGAAAATAGAACAAAGCTTGAGGCAAAATCAAAGAAATGTACCTTTATTGGTTATGGTGTTAATGATTTTGGTTATCGCTTTTATGATTATGAAAAACATAAAATCATTAGGAGTAGAGATGTCATATTCAATGAAAAGTTTTTATATAAGGATCACCTGCAGGAAAAGAAACATGAAAAAGAAAACAGAGAATACATAGTACTTGATGAGATCACAGAAAAAGTGATGGTGCCTGAAAATCATAATGATCAACAGCCAGAACAACAACCACAACAGCAACAAGCACTTCAAACACCTGAAGGTGGTGTTAGAAGATCTACCAGGATGAGTAGACCTCCTGAACGATACTCTCCTTCATTATATTATGTATTGTTGACTGATTTTGGTGAACCAAAATGTTATGATGAAGCAGTGCAGGTAGAAACTAGGAAGAAGTGGGAGAAAGCCATGAAAGAAGAGATGGACTCCTTAGCACATAACCAGACTTGGGACTTAGTCAGGTTGCCTGCAGGTAAAACATCATTGCAGAATAAATGGGTTTACAAGTTGAAGGAAGAAGATGGAGGTAGAAAAAGGTATAAAGCTAGACTTGTGGTGAAAGGGTTTGCACAGAAAAAGGGTATAGACTTTGATGAGATATTTGTTCATGTTGTGAAAATGACTTCAATTAGAACTATTCTAAGTCTAGTAGTTGCTGAAGATTTACATCTTGAGCAGTTAGATGTAAAGACAACCTTTCTCCATGGGGATTTGGAGGAAGAGATATATATGCAATAGCCACAAAGATATGAGGTAAAAAGGAAGGAGAAACTAGTGTGCAGGTTGAAGAAGAGCTTGTATGGCTTAAAACAGGCTCCAAGCCAGTGGTATCTAAAATTTGACAGGTTTATGTCTGAACAAGGTTATACTAGATGTCACTCTGATCATTGTGTTTATCTCAAAAGACAAAATGATGGCAGCTATATTATATTGTTATTGTATGTAGATGACATGCTTGTTGTAGGTTCTAACATGCAGGAGATAAATGTGCTCAAAAGAAATTTGGCAAACTCATTTGCAATGAAGGATTTGGGTGCTGCAAAACAAATCCTTGGTATGAGAATAACTAGAGAGAGGAAGAATCGCAAATTAACATTGTCTCAAAGTGATTACATAGAAGAGGTGTTGAAAAGGTTTAATATGCATAATGCAAAACCAGTTAGTATACCTTTGGCCAGCCATTTCAAATTAAGTAAGGAGGCGTGTGCCAAGACTAAGGAAGAAATGGCTCATATGTCTAAAGTTCCATATGCATCAATAGTTGGAAGCTTAATGTATGCATTGGTCTGCACAAGGCCTGATATTGCACATGCAGTGGGAGTTGTAAGTAGGTACATGAACAATCCAGGAAAAGAACATTGGATGGTGGTAAAGTGGATTCTCAGGTATTTGAGAGGTACCACAAATCAAGCATTATGCTTTGGTGGTTCAAACATTGCTCTATAGGGATATGTTGATGCTGATATGGCAGGTGATAGAGATAACAGAAGGAGCACAACAGGGTATGTGTTTACTGTAGGTGGAACAACTGTCAGTTGGGTCTCAAAACTACAAAGTGTTGTTGCACTCTCAACAACAAAAGCAGAGTATGTTGATGCTACATAGGCTAGTAAAGAAATGATTTTGTTACAAAGGTTTCTGGATGAATTGGGTAAGAAGCAGGAGTTGGGCAGGTTATACAGTGACAACCAGAGTGCCATACATCTTGCAAAGAACTCTGCATTTCATTCCAAGACTAAGCATATACAGGTCAAGTACCATTTCATATGGTCAACGTTGGAAGATGGACAGTTGAAGTTGGAAAAGATACACACTAGGCAAAATCCTGCGGATATGTTAACAAAAGTTGTAACCAGGGAGAAACTGAGAATATGCTCAGTTTAACTTGGTCTTCAAGTATGATGAAGAAGATGAGAAACAGCCAAGTCCAAAGTGGAGTCATTGTCTAGCAAATGAAGCAGCGATGGAGTTGCTATAATCAGTCTCCAAGTGGGAGATTGTTGGGTGTGGAACCTGATTATCTTCTGTATTCAAAGGTCTAAGCCGGATGTATACCCCAGGAAGACTATACACCCCTCCACACGGGGGGGTGTGGGGGGACTTTTCCCCCCCGCAGGGGTCCAGGGGGGCTAATCCCCCTTGGCTGGGGGGTCTGGGGGCAACGCCCCCGAAGCTAAAAATATATATAAAATTGCCTTGTAAAAGTCTAGTAATTTCTAGTCAATCTAGGCTGTTCATTGGGCGGATGATCTGACGGTAGAAGTTATGTTTAATTTACGGTTTTTTTCCCTAGAAGGAAACCCGTCACTATATATGAGGGAATTGTATTGCGTCTATGTAGATCTGTATTCTGAGTGCAGAAGAGAGAGGAGATCGAGAGCGAAGAGGGAGTTACAGTGGATCTGCTGTAGGTTGTATCTCTTCAGTTTGCTGGATAATATAATAAAAGAAGCACTGGATGTTTCTCCGTGGACGTAGCCCAAACTGGGTGAACCACGTATATCTGTGTCTCTCTTGTTTTATGCGTTTTCTATGTTTATATTTCTGCAATATTTGATGTGTTCCATTGCTCTGTAATATATAATTTTCTAACAACAAGATTTTAAACATATTTTCTTATTATTAAAAGAAGACAGAGATGACAATAGCAGGTGGTTTTTACCCACATTAGGTTTCCACCTTATATCTTGGTGTTCATGTGTGTTTCTTATGTGTGATGCTTTATTATGCTTTTACTGCACTGTCTAATAAATCTCTGATATACTGGTTTAAGCTCAATACATGATAAATTGTTTGAATCAAAAGTTCTCTGCATATACGCTGGTTGCTTTAAGTACAGTCATGTGTGCACACTAGTTCACTTCACTAAAGTAGCGTATATAAATCTGTTTGGGAAATAAAATTTTAGATCTGATAATACTGATTCGCCCCCCTCTCAGTATTATTTCCAACAATTGGTATCAGAGCAGGGCCTTCAGAAGAATCTTGATCGCTTGAAGGGAGATCCATCATCATGAGTAATCAAGAAAGCATGGGATCCATCAAACCGCCAATCTTTGATGGGAGAAAATTTTTTATTGGAAAATAAGAACCACAACCTATCTACAATCACTTGGAACAGATGTCTGGGAAACTGTGGAAGGAGGATTTACATTTCCAACATCAATTCCTACAGATACGGTAGGTAAAATGCAATATGAAACCAATGCCAGAGCTGTCAATACTTTATTGGAAAGTCTGTCACAATCAGAGTTTGTCGAAGTCATGAAGCTTAAATCAGCCAAAGAAATATGGGACAAAATCGTTCTGAGCTACGATGGAGACTCTCAGGTAAAACATGCTAAGCTTCAAACTCTCAGAATTTAGTATGAAAATCTTAAGATGCATAGTGATGAAAGCATAGCTAGTTACTTCTTACATATAAATGAGGTTGTCAATTGTATGAAGAATCTGGGTGAAGAAATTAAGGAAGTTACCTTAGTTGAGAAAATTTTGAGATCCTTGTCTACTAAATTTGAATCCAAAGTGTCTACCATAAAGAAAAACAAGATTTGCAGAATATCACTATGACGCAGCTTCACAGAATCTTAACTACCTTTGAAATGAGAAAAGGAGGACCATTAGATATGAGATAAGCCACATTCAAAGCTTCAGCAAAAGGAAAGGAAGAACACAATGAATCAAGACACATTTTAGAAAAAGAAGATGAGGTAAACTTTGTCAAAAAGCTTCAACGGGGTTCTGGAAGGTTTAAAGGTAAGTTACCCTTCAAATGATTTTCTTGTGGCAGAGTTGGTCATTATGCTGCTAGATGTCCTCATAAAGATAAAATTGAAAAAGGAAAGGAATATGTAAAATGGAATGGAAAACAAGTTGTGAATAAAAGGAGTTACTATATTCATGAAGAGAGTGATGGTTTATCTAATAGTGATGAAGATGAAACTAGACAAGATTTCAGACTTCTCATGGCTTATGATGATGATAATTTTTGGGATGCTTCAGAAGAGGAAGACCTTCATAAAGAAATATCTAAACTCAAAATCTATTTAGAAGAAAAGAATATGATTATAGATACCTTAACATACCAACTTGCTGAAAAGAAAAACACAATGAAAAACTAGAATGTGAAATTGTGGGTCTAAGAAAGGATCTTGAGAAAATGAAATCTCTCAATCTTAGATTTGCTAAAGGATCAGAAACCTTAAATGAAATTATCAAAGTTCAACGTTCTACTCTGATAAAGACAGGTCTTGGATATATTGAAGAAGCATCTCAATCACAAAAGCTGTCAACCTCCGCCAAAAGCTATCTTGATGCAGAAAAGACTAGTGAACAATATGACAATCGTCAGTAAAGGCATAAAGCAGATCACCAAGTAAATGAGACTCAATTTACTCCAAGGATGAATAGAATCCACAACCAACCTTAGGTAAATCACACTCAATTTTCTCCAAGGATGAATATCAATAGAAACTACAATCACCAGGTCAATAGACTCGATAGTTGCAGGAACTTATTTAATGGGCAATGTTTTTCATGTCACAATTTTGGACACAAAGATGCTCAATGTGTTGCTTACAAAACCATCATGACTAGAGAAGCACGAAATCAAAGGAATGTAACAGGGATCAAAAAAAGTTCCTATAATAACTTTTCTCTTCCTGAAAATGAAATAGAATTCTCAATCTGTAACAACTTTGGTCATGAAGAATCTGAATGTAGGAGCAAGTTTCAGTAAACATCTCAAAAGAAGCAAACTCCATTAAATCCCAAGATATGGAGAAGGAAAGAATCTCAAATAGAAAGATGTGGTATAGCCTTATATGAAGAAGGACAAGAAAACTAGTGGTACATCGACAATGGATGCTCAAAACACATGACAAGTGAGAAAGAAAAACTTCACTCATATAATGCCTTAGAAAAGGAAAAGAATATATCATTTGGAAACGACACTCCTGCTGTCATAAAGGGTAAAGGCTTTGTTTTCTTGAAAGAAAAGGTTAAAGCTAGAAATGTTATGTATGTAGATGATTTAAAGCATAACCTGTTGAGTTTCAGTCAAATGTGTGATCAAGGAAATGAAGTGGTGTTTCGATCAAACGGATGTGTTGTTTGTGAAATTGACATAGGAGAGACAGTGATCAAAGGTACAAGAACTCCAAACAACTTATACATACTCAAGGGAGGACAACAATAGTGTTATCTAAGCAAAAATGATGAAAACTTGCTGTGGCATAGAAGATTGGGACATCTAAGCTTTTCTCAAATAAGAAAAGCATGCAGATTTAAGGTTGTTCGTGATCTTCCAGAAATCAGCATCCCTGAAAATACAATATGTAAACCATGTCAAATCGGTAAGCAAACCAGAGCTCACTTCATGGAAAAAGAAGGGCCAGCTAGTAAGCGTCTTGAACTTGTCCCTACTGATTTATGTGTACCATCAAGGAAAAAGTCACCTCGTGGAGAAGAATACTTTATTTTGTTCATTGATGATTTTTCTAGAATGTGTTGGATAGGTCTTCGAAAGCATAGAGATGAAGCATTCGAAAAGTTCCAAGCCTTCAAAGCTTTGGTTGAAAATGAATCAGATCGAAAAATCAAATGCCTCAAATTTGATCGAGGAGGGGAATTTACCTCGGATGAATTCTTTGACTTTTGTGAACAACATGGAATAAAAAGGTAATTCTCCACCTCAAGGACTCCTCAGCAAAATGGAGTGGTAGAAAGAATGAACAAAACTATTCAAAAATGGATTGAGCTATGCTAGATGAATCTAGAACTCCTGCAACCTTTTGGGGTGAAGCTGCATTTGCTTCCGTAACTATTCTCAACCAAGCAAATGTTCGGGTAAACAACACTCAAACTCCACATGAACTTCGGTATGGTAAGACTCCTACTATAAAATACTTTAATGTTTTTGGAAGAAAATGTTATATCAAAAGGTCTGATGAAAAACTTGGTAAGTTTGAGCCTAGAGCAGATGAAGGTATTTTTCTTGGTTACTCTTCCCGAAGTAAAGGATATAAATGTTATAATAAAAGACTTGGGAAAATTGTTGAAAGTATTGATGTTGTAGTTGATGAAGCATGCAAAAATAAAAAACAGATAAAAATAGAAGATTATAACAATGAAGAATATGGGGATTATTTTCCCACATCAAATCAAAATGATATTGAAGAAGAAACCAAAGAAGCACCAGAAGAAGAGATAACGATAAAAGAAAAGACTCCGTCTAGGTATGTTCATAAAAATCATCCAGAAACTCAAATTTTAGGGGAAAAAGAGGCAGGTGTACAGACAAGAAGAACTATTTCAGAGACCTCAAGCTATCTAGCATTACTATCCTCCACCGAACCTCAAAATGTAAATAAAGCATGCAAAGATGAATGTTGGGTCAAGGCCATGAATGAAGAACTTGAGCAAATTGAAAAGAATAATACTTGGGAATTAGTTCCTAGACCTCATGATAAAAATATTATAGGAACCAAATGGATATTCAAAAACAAGCAGAATGAAAATGGAGAAGTCATTAGAAATAAGGCCAAACTTGTTTGTAAAGGTTATGCTCAACAAGAAGGTATAGATTTTGAAGAAACTTTTGCACCTGTTGCTAGACTTGAAGCCATAAGGATGTTTCTTTCTCTTTCTAGCTTGTAGAAATTCAAAGTATACCAAATGGATGTAAAATCTGCTTTCCTTAATGGAGATTTAGAAGAAGAAGTTTATATTGAACAACCAGAAGGATTCATTCTTGGAAATGATGCAAAACTTGTATGCAGAATAAAAAAGGCTCTCTATGGTCTGAAACAGGTTCCAAGGGCCTGGTATTACTGCCTTGACAAATATCTACACCAATAAGGTTTTTCAAAAGGTTCAGCAGATAGCAATCTATATACAAAGATTGAAACTAATAAATTGCTAATTATTGTTGTTTATGTTGATGATATTATTTTTGGTAGTAATGAAGAATCCACGAGTCAGAATTTTGCTTCAGTAATGCAACAAGAATTTGAAATGTCCTTGCTTGGTGAACTTACCTATTTTCTTGGTCTACAAGTTCAACAAAATAAAGATGGTATTTTTCTTTCACAAACCAAAGATCTCAAACAGATCTTGAAAAGGTACGACATGGAAGATTCTAAACCTGTATGTACCCAAATGGTAACAGGATGCAGTCTCAGCTCAAATGATGAATCAACAGCAGTACATCAACCAAATTACAGCTCCATGATTGACATTTTGCTTTATCTAATAGGTACCCGACCTGACATCATGCATGCAGTAGGAATAATTGGAAGATTCCAAGCAAATATAAAGGAACCACACCTTTAGGCAGTCAAAAGAATTTTCAAATATCTTCAAGGAACTCAGAACTTTGGTTTATGGTATCCTAGAGATACAAATCTTACTCTTCATGCATATACAGATGCAGATTGGGTAGGAAGTGTTGATGACAGAAAAAACACTAGTGGTGGTGCATTCTATATGGGTTCCAGGTTAGTGTCTTGGTTCAGCAAGAAACAAAGTTCAATTGCGTTATCTACAACTGAAGTAGAATATGTGGTTGCTGCATCTTGTTGCACACAACTACTTTGGATGATACAAACCTTGCAAGACATTCAGATCACATGCACTCCACCCATCTCCATTCTATGTGATAATACAAGTGCCATCAGTATTTCAAAGAATCTAGTCATGTACTCCAAGACCAAGCACATACCCATCAAATACCATTTTCTACGTGAACAAGTGCTTGAACAAAAGGTCAAATTGGAGTATGTTCCCTCCAAAGAATAGGTTACTGATATATTCACTAAACCACTGCCTAGAGAGACATTTGAATATCTCAGACAAAAGTTGGGAGTAGTCGCTGCATCATCCTACTGTTAAATCCAATTTTTCAGAGAAAGGTTATTATACGCGTGTTTCATGAAGTATAGTCGTGTACACATGTGGGTTTTTGTGGGTCAAGGAGTGTATATGTTTTTCAGATAAGAATAATAGTGGGGCAAGCTCTGATATGGGTGTTTAGACTGATATTGATGATTAATGTCTATCAATATGCTTTGTTCATTAATTTTTATTTGACTAACAAAGATGCCTTGATCATTGACCTGATAATAATGCACAGGTAGCACAGGTTCAGGGGGATCATTAACCTTCACATACATTTAACATTGTTGGCATTATGGTTGCTGAGTCCAACTATGGTTTTAGATATTTATACCATTTGTTAGTTAAGTCATGTAAAAGTCTAGGGTGTGATATGTCTTCTCATACATTTGAATGAGTCCTCTTGGACAAATGATGTAATTTGTATCCCCACTTTACATGGGATGGATGATGTAATATTTATTGTTTCTTTCATGTATAAACAATTGGTATATCCCCACTTGGTTGGGTGGATGAGTCAAATTCGTTATATCCCCACTTGGTTGGGAGATGGATGTATGTATGAGTCATTGTGATAGGAAGGTCATCCTCACATAGTTGAGTTATAAAGTCATGTTATTCTTTTAGAAAATATTTTTGCAGACTCTGCTTGTGCTCGGGGGGAGCATGGACGGTTTTAGTGCATCTCAGCATGTACAAAAGGGGAGCTCAATCAGAGAATTCAACATGTACTCAGGGGGAGCATGAACAACATAATGTATGTCAAAGGGAGAAAATATCTTGGTCCACCCTTTGCCCTTGATGTCAAAGGGGGAGAGTGACTTGGTGTTGTTGTTGCCATCAAGTCCAAAAGGGGAGATCGTTGACATTATGATACAAGTGTTATCCTTGATGGAAACTCACTCAAATGAAAGATCATAGTGCAACAGGTCAAAGAATTACAGATCAGACTACAAAGAATGAAGAAAGAGAGGTATACACAGGTTCACCTTGTCCAAGCTGCGTATACACACAGGTTTACTGAACAAAAGGAGCATATACATACACACACACTTTCATAGAAGGAAAAGCGTGTATATCTTGGGAAACCAAAGTTTTTGGTCCAAGGTATTTGACCCAAGGTAATTGGTCCGAGGTATTTGGTCTAAGGTATTGGTTCTAAGTAGTTCTGTTCCATGGTATTGAGAAAGGCCTAAAACTATAGAAGGAGGAGAAGATCATTAGGCCAAGGGTGCAAGTATTTTGAATATCTTATGAGGTGTTGGAGCATATTTGCAGGTTAATGAGCTTCTGATGGTTTGCTTGATATGATCTAAGGAGGCACCTATATGGTTGATGAAGGTTGAAGGACTAGGATCATAAAGGCTTAAAAGTACTATCATTAAGTGGTTTGATCTTGAACAGTCTAGATCTGAATACTGACACATGTTTTATTCTGTCAATATGATGATCTGGCTATGACTAAAGTCTGGAATAGTTGTGATGTTTTAAGTTATCATTTACAGATCTGTACGCAGGTTCGCTTTAGTAAAAGAGCGTATACACACTGGTTCAACATATCAAAGTAGTGTATACATCATAAATTGGAATTTGCAGATCTGTACGTTGGTTCCCTTTAGAGTTCTGGGTTCTACTTTGTGTTCTGGTGATTGTATTCTAGTAACTGTATTCTAGTAACAATGTTATTAATGATCAGATTGATTGATTGTGATTTGCTTCAGTGATGATGGGTTGTCAGTGATTGATTGATTCAATTGTGGTTGATTCAAAAAGTGATGATTGAGTTTCCGTGATTGGTTGATGCAGATGTATTTTATGGTTGTATTGCGGTTATAATTTTCTGAGTTTCAATTTTGTTGATGGGTACAGTATGAAAATTGGATGAAACGTGGCTTTCAGATTGTGGTGTTGTGTTCCAGGAGTATCCAGTCTGAAAATTCATGAAACGTGGTCCCTGGTGGAAGAGTGGAGTTTTATGTAGGCTGGCACTTACGTACTAGTAAACATATTGGCTAGTACAAGAGCTAGGGGGTTGTAGCTCCCTTCCAGTAGTAGCTGGAGAATGGGAGAAGGTTGTAGCCTTCTGCAGGTGGGTGCCTGCGTACTGGTATGAGTCTGAACTAGTACAATATTGTAAACATATTTTCTTATTATTAAAAGAAGATAGAGACGACAACAACAGGTGCTTTTTACCCACATTGGGTTTCCACCTTGGTGTTTGTGTGTGTTGCTTATGTGTGATGTTTTATTCTGCTTTTACTGCACTGTCTAATAAATCTCTGATATACTGGTTTAAGCTCAATACATGATAAATTGTCTAAGTCAAAAGTTCTCTACATATACGCTGGTTGCTTTAAGTACAATCGCGTGTACACGCTAGTTCACTTTACTGAAGTAGTGTATATAAATATGCTTGGGAAATAAAATTTTAGATTTGATAATACTGATTCACCCCCCTCTCAGTATTATTTCCAACAAGACATAGTTCGATACTAATTACAATAAAATTTGAGTATATGATACATAATGCCCCTCGAGTTGACATGGTGAAGGGGAATCACAACCAAATAAGGCTTGCTGAATAGGAAAGGGCTCTGAAGATATGAATGGATCATTTGAAGGAGAAATTCATGTTGTGGGCGTTGCAAGTAACTGAAACCGAACCCATCACATATGCGGAAATACATATGAAGTTGGATCAACATCTACGAACATCTAGGCATGTGGGGGGCTACCTGAAAGGCCACCCCGTCATGAGGTTTGGAACATCTCACACACACCCAACAATCACTAGGACAATCATCTAGATCACTGAACCATCAAGCATGTGATTCTCATTCGTGCGATAAGGAGTTGGCATTGAGGACGTGAGAAATAACTAAGTCAAAGGGAAATGATTATTCCCTTTTCTTAATCTTAGGCAATTAATAAATATGAAAGTTCAAACCAACGTACACCACCCTCTAGACCACACTTCTAGAATAAATGTGCTGAATTTGATAGAAGAGGGCCCACCAGAGTTACGGCAATAAGGAATCCTTAACAAAGGCACGAGGTGTCATAGTAGAATGACTGATGGAATGACACCAGGGATGATGATGGCAGCAAACAAGATGAGTTGTAGATTGACGACTTCCCTTGTTAGAACATGATATGTATGGTTGACCTAGTAGCGTCTGACTCAATTCCAGAGGGGATGATCAATTACTCAAACGAGGGTTTGGAAAAGATGAAGCAATAGAGATGGAGGCCAAATATGAATATAATGGGGTGGATGCAACACAAAGATGTATGGAACACTATAACTGGACTCAAGGGGACTTGAAACAAACTCCATAGATACAAGGGTGACTCATCTCAGATGCTTTGAATAAGGGTGACTCGATGATGCTACCACATGGGGGAGGTTTGGAGGGGACCATAAAAACATGAGTAAATGATGGTCACTAATGACGAAAATCGACACATGAGCCAACTAGTGCAAAGGTAAAGTGGTACTAGAGTACGGGTGGTTCAAGTGAAGAAATTCGATTTTAATAGGTGGCAAAGTGAGACTTCGTGGAAAAAATGGCATCCTGGTGAAGTGTCAAATTACTAAAAAAAAGGGAGACCCATTATAGAACTCGGTGAGATATTTCTAATGGTTTTGATGATTCATCAAACTGAGCAACAATTTGGTCAGAATGGGTGATAGATAAACTAGGGTTTTTCCTATAAAAGGGATTTTACCCCCAAATTAAGTTCACTTCCATATTGAGCTATGGAGAATTTAGAGAGGAGGAGAAGGCCCCAATATTGTGGAGATTGTAGCGAAAAACTGACCATCAGAATTAGGATTTGCAAGTTGGAGGTAGATGGTCTTACTTGTCTAAAAGTGGCCTTGATGCTTCTTGGAAGGATGGTTCATGGTGAAGACTTAAGGGAAGAGGAAAACAATAATGAATTACTAAAGAAGGTATAGGATCATCCCTACGCACCACATCAAACATGGGTACCAGGTTGTAAGTGTGGCATCACATAGAATAGAATATTTGAAGATATGGTATCAATGATCTACGATATATGATGAGTATATGGCTCACCCGGAAAGTCCAGTAGGACAAGCTATTCAAGGTATGAGAGGATAATTGACCATACCTAAATCACTGGGGTTGAGGCTAAGACTTATGTTGATCAAGTGACAAGGTGGCTAGGGGTTTCATCATGCCCCCAAGTATGGGATATTTCCCCCCAACATATGATGATGGAGGTGATTGATCAGGTGGGAATGATGCCCCCTAGCTGAATGAGTTTGTGAAGTGCCATTATGTTCCAAAGGCTCAAATAATGGATTCAAGCATTCATTCCTATTGGCACAAGATCCTGTAGAGGATCATGAGAAGATATAGGGGCATATGTGCCCCCCATTGTTGTATAGATAGATAGAGTATGCTATGGGAATACCAGATGTATTTAGAGTAGTGGAATCCAAACACATTTTGATGATTTGGTTCACCATTTGTTTATGATATTCTTGTGGGAAGAACAAATAAAAGATGCAGTAAGAGAAAGGAAATGGTGGATTAACAATCTCATTTGGCACTGGATATATAAGTCAAATGGCCTAAATTTCTGGGTTCACATACATGGTGTCACTATACCAAATAGAGTCTTTAGATATAATGAACTGATGCTCACCTAGAAAACATGGTGGTTGACCAACAACAATGTCTAAGGCACTGGGTTGTTGATGTAAGATGGATGAATGATTAAGTGGATCATCCCTAGAGTGATTTGAAGTGATATGGGACTCTAGATGTTCTTCTAAATGGGGAAGAATAATTGTACTAGAGTCAACACTACTAGATGCACTAAGAGGGTTGGGGATAATTGCTTCTCCTAGACTCTCAAAGATGGATTTCCCCTTACCCAAACATTGGGTGTCAATGTAATGGCGACAAGGTGGATGAGGTTCGAATTTGTGGGTTCAAAGAAAAGGGTTGTTATACCAATTGACCTCATCATGAATGAAGTCTTTTGATTCCACAACATGATATTGGTCATGGGTTTGCAGCGGAAATAAGTACGCATGATGGTGCATCTCATTCGAAGGATAATCAGGGGTGGTCATGGCTTTCATGATGTCTTCATCAAAATGGAAGGTGGGGGGACTGGAGGAAGAGAGACCACATGATTAAGAAGAGATACCTGAGGCATCTTCATGAGAGACAAGGTTCACATACGCATCATCAGGGTGGGGAGACATATGACTAGAAGATGGAATATCTATTGATGTTGAGACCGGAGTGTTCATCGAAGAAGGTTCAACATAATCACAATACGAGACATCAAGAGAGTTCTAATGCATCGATCTCATGGATGACGACAAGTAGAAAATGGTAGTGGTACTATCTGTCATCTCGACATCAGGGGGATGGATCATAATGGGTGGCTGAGAGACCTCTTGTTCCAGTGTAGGGGTGGGACTAGAATCCATAGGTAGAGGAGATGTGGAATCACTATAAGCGACCTCTAATTCAAAAAGAACTTCGAGTGTATCACAAAAATAGTCGAGACGGGGAAAACGGTGAGAATAATGGCCATAATTATCACAATAAGCACAAGTGTGATTCATGTGTAATGATTTTTTCTTCTTAGCTTACTCAAGTAAGGTGACATGGACGTCAGGAATTTTAGAATTAGGGAAGGTATCAGAGACCACATTCTTGATATGAGGGAGCTTAGGACAATTATTTGTGGCATGGATGACAACATCACACAAAGCATATGGAGGAATAGGTTTTGGAAGCTTAGGAGGAGCTGGAGTTGCGGGGGGTGCCTTGTATTTGGTTCCATTTTTATGGTATTTCCACCCCTCCCCATATGATTTTTCAATAGGATTAGGTTCCTATTGAGGTAGCTTTGGAACTAAAGCAAAGGCAGGGGTAGGAACAACAAGTTAGACTGGGGCCAATGCAGTGTAAGGTTTGAGTTGATTGAGGGAAGGGGGGGGGAGGTTACGGGAGGTTAAATGTACCAGACTGGGATCCTCAAGGTAATGTTAAGAAAACTCAATGTAGCCATGAAATGTGTAGAATAAACTCCTGAGGGTGTAAATAAGAATGGTATATGACCAGAAGGGTAATGGCCTAGAGGATCTGCTTCAAGATGGTTAAGACCTAGGGGAACGATTCTGGGCAGAAAAGGGTTAGGAGAGATACCAGTAGAAGGCAATGGTCCTTGAGTAGTAGTACCAAAAGGCTGGGTTGAGTTGAGAAAAATAATTTTTGGAGGTGTTGGTTGTAGTGAAGGCATACCAGACTGTTTATGGGTAGCCTATGATGCTTGGAGCATGCAAACACTAGATGATCTAGGCTCAAAAGGAGTAGGTGGTAGACCATAATAAGAACCAAGCAAAGTGGAATCTTTAGAGACTCTAGGAGAGACAATGGTGAGGGACACAATAGTCTTATTGTTAGCCATGGATGAGATGTTAGACTAAGGTGAAGTCTGAGATTTGGGGTCGTAGTATGTCAATTGATCGACAATGAAAATCTTTCCATTGTGAGGAAATCACATCTTACGGTAAACCGCAAATGTGACAGCTGACATAGAATAGGTATAAATATCACCCAAAAGGATTTTATAGTCTAAGGGAGCATCGATGAATTCAATGTCAATAGGGAAAATCTTTTCGGCGATAGTGATAGGAGAGTTGTGATATAAGCCAAGGGTCTGGGAGGGATGACCATCCCAAGCAAAGAGAGTGATGGTGGACAGGGATAAGTGATCCAGGTGGATGTTGGTGGCCACCTACCTATCCCATTTGGACCCCCGCAACTATCTCTTTCAGTTTTTCAGTTTCCGTAATTGTAGCACAATTTACTATTTTTAGCAGTTTTTTTTGGGTCCTGAACTTCC
>APFE030403314.1:35731-49511 GCA_000404065.3 Pinus taeda
CTAGGGTTAGGTTTTGGAATGTGAAGGGTTTTCCATTGTTTCTCAACAATAAATAGGCCTTCGAGCCTCATTGTAACACAGTTCAGAACTATTCAGAGGCATGTAGCCACCACATCTCTTCTCAGAGATAAGCTACGATCGCCCTAGCTGGTTTCTTTCCATTTCTGGTTGTAAGCATATTTCGATATTTTCCATTAATGAAATGAAGTATTATTTCCGCTGCATCTCCTTATTTATGGTTATCACATCTCTGTATTTATGGTTATCTCTATAATCTATTGCATTCTTGTTTAAATCCGGATCAATAAGTATGGGGAACCAAGTCACTTCCAAATACTAGAAGGCATCACACATGTGGAGGCGCCTTCATCTATGATACACCACTAAAAAATGGCATTTCGAATGGACACTGGTATTTGAATTGCAACGGATGAAGGTAGGGAAGGATTTTCCAACTTGTCAACATTAAAGACAATCATTTGATTACCTTGGGGATCCATAACACCCAAAGCATAGAGTATATATTTTCATTGGGATGGGCACGTTTGGAGGAGTTCCAACGTTGTCATGGAAGCAGGAGACTACGCCAAGTCATATACTATGCTATATGCATGGGAATCTTTAATAGAAGCAACATTTCGACATAATGTACCTTTGGGGATCTTGGGAATAACCTCTATCTTAGGCAGAGGGATTTGTAAGGTACCATTAGATGATGACAAAGGCTCAGTGGAAACTTGTGGTTGGGACTCAGTCGCCGACTTAGCAGGTGACTTTTCATATTGGCGTGATTGAGTCTAGAGGTTGACTTGAGTGGAATTTACCTCATCAGAATTCATCATAAGAATATGATAATCATGGTGACTAGATAGTGGAGCTGGCGGAGCTTCCTGTCCTTGTGTGGGTTGAACAACAAGATATACTTGGTGAGGAAAATGATTGGTAAGCACTACCGATTGAGATGAAGCAGGAGCGGGAGGAGGAGCTATGGGCTATGGTCCTCAAGAAACAACTGTTTGAGATTCCCATACTTGACACATCTGAGGTAAAAGGGGACACTCATGAGCATAATGGCCATATACACCACAACAGGAACAATGTTTGTTCATACAAAGACCCATGTTTTGCTTTGGCTGTCCACCCTGTTGCTGGGTTGTGGGATTGGGCTAGGGCCCCTAAGGTGCATTGGGTGGTGGGCCCTAACTACCTTGATTAGCTTGAGAATAATGGTTCTGGTTCCCTTTCCCCTTGTTCATTTTCTTGGGGTTATGGGGATTGGTCATGCTTTACTGATCATACACTTGACCTTGTGGAGGAGGTTGCTGCTGTGGTAGACGTGTAGTAGGCATGGGGGGCTAGGGTGCTGGTGCTAGAGGGGATGGAGCACTAGGTCGTGCATACAGATAATAAGGATATGGGGAAACATTGGGATAAATAGGTGGAACAATAGTTAGCCCTGACATCTGTTGATGTGAAAGGGGATATGCATATAATGTGGTGGGACCTGGATAAGAGTTGCCATGTGAAATATTGGGGGAGGGGTAAATGTAAGAGGAACTCGTCCCTCCTTGAGGTTGACCATAACTCATCAAAGTTGGAGCATATGGTTGAGGTTGTGAAATTGTTCCAAATATTCCATCCATGACATGAGATTCCCCCAGTGCATTGGAAACACCAGGCCGAGGCAGATTGGGGATGACAGTATAAACATAATATGACTGGGCGTAGATTAGATCAAATTTTAAGGCTACTTGGAGTGCATCTTCCCCAGACTGGGGGAAGTGTGACATGACATATTTAGCAATGGGGGCCAAAAGATATCTAAGGAACCAATCCATATAGACGTGGTCTTCTAATTCATGAGCTCTACATATGCTCCTCCTTCTTCAACATTCCTAAATATGGTAGGATAGGCGAGTGGCAGAAGTTTGATGGAAATAAGTCAATAGTTTGGTACCAGTGTCATAATGAAGAGGTAACTGGAAACATGAAAGAAAATATTTGGCAAGAGTTGCAAAAGTGGAATGAGTGGCTCTAGGTTGATCAACGTACCACTTAGCAGTAGCTCTAGTAAGAGTACATTGGAACAAACAAAGATGGATGGAGTCTTTAGTTATAGAATTGGATGAACACCACATATGGAATGAGAAAACATGATTGGTGGGATCTTCTCTATGATTACCTTCAAACTTTGGGATGTTTGAAGGGAGTTTAGTAGGCATAACTAGCCAATTGGGATCATGGAGAAGGGTATAATTGATGAGCTGACTGAAATCGGTGAGACTCAAACCAGCCATAAAAGGAACCAATGGAAGAGGAGTGACTACACCAGTGGGTACCTGGGTTACCACTTTGGTTTATCGCACCCACGTTGGTGCTTGACATGGTAACAGTATGGGGTTGAGAAGATGTAGAAACAAAGGAAGATTTGGATGAATCAGTAGAATTAGAATCAAAATAATGACTCGATGGAGGATTGGGAGGACGTACTCTAACTCGATGGGGAAGAGTAATATGTCCTAATGGGAATTGAGGGCGAATACCTCGAAGTCTCTGCGAACAACGCCTAGGGGCACATGATGTCAACACAATCATGAATCTAAGGACTAAAGGGTGATGATAGGAATAAAAGAGAAACAAATAGTAAGAAAACACCTAGTGCAATGGTGCCAAGTGTAAACTAACTATATTAATGATGTTACTCTATTAAAAGAAAACACGTCTTATCAAAGAAAAAGACCTATAGCCTATAAGTAGTCTAAATCTTTAAAAAATCCTAAATATACTATTTTAGATGGTCTTCCAAAGAACTTATTACTTAACAGAATCTCATCCTTGCAAGCAGAGCTATCCAAAGAAAGGTAAGGTAGAGAACCAATTTCTTCCCACAATCAGTCTTATAAGGTGTTTTCCTAGGATTGGTCACTACGATTACCTTCGTCCCACAGGAGTAGTAAATTCTTGAGCTTCTTGGTAGTCAGCCAATGCAGGAGGTTCCCTACCACGGGTTGGGTAGCTTCGAGGAGAACCGCTTGCATGATGACCTAGCATAACCCTATCTGAATCAAGTTTCTAATGCACTCCAGCTTTAGACCGTGGGATGGTGAATGATTTTAAGCTCCCTAATATGTAAACTTATATGTCTCAATGAAAGAGATCAATGGGTGTTATTAGAAACCTATCCCACCGATCCTACACCTACACTACAAATACTGTTTGGCCCTAGTGCTAAAGTGGGCTTAATCTATCAGTGTTGAGTTATTAAAGTGTTGATGGGCCTCGGTATTGCAACAAGAATGCTGCAACTCACAAGGCTACAAACTTTAATTATCAACCCGGGGTTCGTACAAACTTAAGAGGTATCAGAACTATATGTGCAACATACAATGTGTCCTTCCCTTGCTATCATAAGAGAAAATAAATGCTGCCTATTTTCTGGAATGAAAGATTGAATTTAAAAATGCTTGTAAAGTAACATGAAATCCTCTATCTACTTATTAACACAATTTACTTGCAAAAGAACCCTATTTTAACCCTATTTGTCACATGTGATGTTTTAACTAATCTAAGCATGAAATCTGATCTAGAGAGTACTAACTGCTGTGTGCATGTGTAAATATAAAAGATCTCATTGTTTTAAATCTTTTTCTTTATAAATGCCAATGCTAATCTTTCCTTGATGTTTGGTAGGGGAGACAAGTGTGGAGGAAGAGGAGTACAATGATTTTGATGGCTTGGAGGTCAAGTAGGGGCCTAATCCCAGCTTCAATGATGATTTTTCTCAATTCGGGCTCAAAACAGGTCGGTACAACATTTCCTACAGGATGTACTAGTTCTCCTACAAGATCCCCTAGTTCTCCCACAGGATCCCTTTACGGGATGTTACAAATTTACTATATGAAATTATGATTCATCGAATGAAAAAGAAAATCAAATCCAAATTGGATGGGAAAAATTTTGTTATTGACTAGGATGTATTAGGTCTCCATTCCAAGTGGAATCACTCAAAAAGACCTCTGTTAACCCATGCTAAAAAATAACAGAAAATTACTAGTCAAAAATCTAGAAATTCGAGAACTAGGAAATCTATAGAATGCCTAACCTAATCAAGTGCAAATGCAATGGGGTAATTTTTGTTATGAGATAAAATGTTTTTATGATCTAGTGCAAGTGGAACCAACTAGATTGAAGCTCATTAGCATGCTCTAAAAAATAGCAGAAATTTACTACTCTTTGCCACAAAGGAGTTCCACAAATCTAGATTTGGGAATAAGAAAGCTAATCCAAGTAGCTCAATGATTACTATGACCTTATAAATATTTTCCAGGATAAAATGATGCTTGTGATCCTGAAAAATAACTTACATCAACCATTTAACCTAATCTTACAACAAGAAATCATTTATACTAAACTCAGAAATAGAAAGAAATAAAACAAGAGATGAATGTGAATAAGAAGTGAAAATAAGGAAAGAAAATGATACAAAAGGACTTTGAGGCTCCTGGGATGGCCAAGCCCAAGGAAACTCAGAGATATATGGGGGAGAACAAGATTTAGAAGTTGAACATGACACCAATCTTCATTATTTTCATCAATACAATTACATCACCGCAAGAAAATACAATGGAGCTGTAGAAATACGAGTTCTCTCCACAAGAGCACTAATAAAAATCCTCCCACCGAAAAAATTTGACTTGGTACTTATAAAAAATGATTAAGAATCATTCCCCATGAATGGAGAAAGCTTTCCCCACCAAAATCCCTTGATTAGTGGATCTGGTTCCCAATACTGGGAATCTTCATTAATTGGCAATGAACACATTCCTAGATTTTCTCAATCATTGGAGTTCCACAATCTGTGCCATAATTACATAATATCTTGTTGATTTATTATTAAATAGTGTTCCTCCTGTAGTAGGGAGAAAGTCCCTAAATCATCTCCTCCTCCAAATCTTCATAATCTGCCCAATATTCTCATAATATTCCACAAACTCATAGCATTAAGAATAATTAATTAATTAAATAAGCATCTTACTCACCATTAAAAATTAGTAATCTTAAGTTTCACCTTAACATGTGAATATATATATCTACATAATATATTACCGACAACCTAACATTATGATTAGATTATATACATATATACAAAAATTTAGTAATATTGTTTCTAACTAAATTAATAATTTAAAACTTACCATTAGTTTAGTTTATTTACTTACCCACTTTAATTATTTCCATAATAAAAAACTTGAAATAATAATAACATCTTTATAACCATTAAAATTATTTAATTGTAGCAACCTAGTGTTAGTATATTATTTTGAATAAATAAACAATTTGTTGGGCAACTAGTCCCCCTTTTTACCTATTTTTACTTATTCCCATAAATATAACATAATATTAATAATATTAATATTAAAAGAAATAATTAGTTTATACTAACAACCTAAGGTTATTATTTTTATTAATTTAATTATTAAGTGATTTACTTTTAAATATTTGTTACTTATTTATTTATTTGGACCTAAATTTTTTTCTTTATTTCCATTATTTATTAATAATATTATTATTATGAAACAAATAAATATTAATAATAATAGTTTTTAAATAATAATAATATTAAAACAATAATATTAAATTTTTTTACTTAGGAGGTTAATTTACTTTTTAAATTTATTTGGACCTTAATTTTACTTATTTCCTTGAATATAATTATTTTTTTAATATATATATATATATATATATATATATATATATATATATATATATATATAGAATAGGAATAATAATAATATTATTAATAATTTTAAGTAATATAAAAATAATAATAATAATTAAATAAATAAATAAAATTTGACCTGGGTCCTAGAGTCGAATATAGCCGTTGGAGTCTCTACTCAGTCTATTTAACAGCTGTAGTTGGATCTGTTTCTTCAACTTGTCTTGACGATGAACCACACTAGTTGGTTCGAAACGCGTCGACAAAGGTCTTTCCATATGTGATTTTCGCCGAAGCTCTTCTTACAACTTTGATGGATCACAGAAGCCTCAATTCTACAATTGTTTCCCTGCACGGTATAGCCATTGCATCTAAAGTTCACCATTTTGAACAGGCACGCTTGCAGGTGTCGAAGTTGAAGACAGATCTAGCTTTTTTGAAGAGATGCAGAGATTCCGTAGTTATCCCGGTCTTCGCCCAGATCAGCCATCGCCTCCACACTCCTTCTAATCATGGAGTGTTCGTAAAAGCCAGTGTAGCATTTTTAAGGTCTGAAATTAATAGGGTTAGGAGAGTCCTGGTTCATCTCTCTCAGGACCTTCTGGGTTTGCACTTGGAACTGTTGAACTTGATCTCTCCCTCCTTGTGGGCCAGAATAGATGCATGCTCGGCATTAAAATCGTTGCGATTGGAAGAGATCAGGGAACAAAAACAAGCTTCGAAGTTTCAGATCTTAGCTCAGAAATCAGAGAGGGATGATTCGTTGAGGAATGTTGGTTCCCGGAGCCGTATCTCTGTTTCTCAGAAATCGGCCCTCCGTTCTTGGGTTTCGTCCATCCCGGTGATCAATTCTTTCTCCTCCCCCCAAGTTAGTCCAGAAATCTCTGGAGAGCACATTGCTGTCCCTTCGTCTAGGCAGGCAGTATGCGTCTGGAAGCCTGCCCCATCGTCAATTGGCATAGATGACTACCCAGGTGGATCTCGCTTGAATCGGTCCCCAGTTACTCCTCATCTATCTGTAATCCAGCGTTTTAACCTGTTGAAACTGCCTTGCTCAGCAGATCAAGTTTCAAAAGCAGAGGGTGAGCGGGTTCTGGAATTTGCAAGATCATCGAGTGCTCATTCCCAGCGTAAGGAGGAGGTAGAGGTAGCGGCTTCTCCCTTTTGCGGAAAAAGTCAGTTTATGAGCTGCGTGAGCAGATCTCGGATTCGAAGCCTCTCGGTGGACAGGGGCGTTCGGAGGATTGAATTTGGTGGCAGCATCGTCGACTGTTTCAGGCGGTATGTTAAGCAGGAAGACATGGCTTCAGCCTCGCCTTCACGCATAGGGTACCTGTTGCGTGGCCGATATAACCAGATCTGTGATAAAACGGTCTCGCCAACTGAAGCGGTCTCGCCATCAGTAGATAGTGCAGCCGGCGATGGTAGAGTACTCTCTAAGTCCGCGGAGCTTAAACGGATTCTGCTGAACAGGCATATATTTAAAACCGAGCTCGCAGACGTGGATTCAACGCGTAGGGCGAGTAGCGTTAATAAGGTAAGTCGTGATCTCAAGTCTGATTATGTCGGCAGTCTCCGTTGTGGTGTTAATAGGCTTTCGGGTAGTGTGAATAGGGGTCTGGGTAGTGGGTCGAGTAATTGCAATTGGCTGGATATAATTTCTTCAGATTCTAGGGTAGCTTTCAATTTAAAAAGTAGCTTTGTTAATAATTCTAACAATGAAGATATCACTAATAATAATAATTCATTTATTAACAATATGAAGAATTGTAATATTAATAGTAGTAACAATAATAAAGATAAAGTCAATGATACTAAAAATATTCTATGCAATTCATATTTCAGCAGTTTGGGGTGTACTAATACTTATGTAGATAATAATATTTATAATGAGAGTATTTATAATGATAAGGACCCTAATAATATTAACAATCTATACATTACTAAAAGCATTAATGATGAGTTATATAGGAATAATAATATTAACAATCTATGCATTACTAAAAGCATTAATGATGAGTTATATAGGAACATTAATAATATTAATAAAGGGATGAGTAATATGAATAATAATGAGAAAATGATTACTAGTAATATCAATAAAAAAGGCATTAATATTAATAATAAGTTATATAATAACAATTATTTGAGGAAGGATAATATCTTATGTGGTTCTAATAAGAATAATTCTGATGGCAATAAGAACCTCAGCGAAGATGTCTCTCTTCCCTCTTCTTCCCGGAATAGTAAAGTTGTTAACTTGTCGAGCTTTTTCTTCTCCTCATCCGTTTTTAGTCTTTTAAGAAAGGGCTTAAACTTTTCCCTTGCCCCTAAGAAAATCCCGGTAGATGAAATTATTTGTGGTGTAGAGCAGGGAATTAGGGATTTGCCGGATAATGTGAAGGACACCATTAGGCAGGACTGTGCTGTCGCCCTTAGGAGGGCTAAACCCCCTTGGAGGAACCACAGCAAGGATAAGTTCGATGCCCTAAGGTCCTTAAATCAGAATGAAGATATTGTTGTTCTTAAAGCGGAGAAAGGAGGGGCTACGGTCATCCTCAACAAAGAGGATTACTGTAAGAAGATGTTAGATCATCTTTATAATAGCGGCAGTTATAAAAAACTGGCCAAGAACCCTCTGAAGAAAATCTCTATGACCGTGGCTCTCACCATCAAGTCTAGTAACTCAGTGGGTTCCCTGTCCCGCAAGCTCATTGAGAGCAATCCCATCGCTCCGAGAATCTATGGGTTGCCTAAGATTCATAAGGAAGGGGCCCCTCTGAGGCCTATCGTCAACACCATTGGTGATCCGACCTACCTTCTAGCCAAGTTTCTGGCTCTGAAGCTTAAGCCCTTGGTGGGCTGCACGGAGTCCTTCGTAAAGGACTCGACATCCTTCATCATGGAGCTTAAGGATATTAAGCTTGATCCGGAGGACATTCTGGTCAGCTTTGATGTGGTCTCCCTGTACACTTGCATCCCTATTAAGGAGGCCATGGAAGTGAAAAATCGCCTAACAGATCCGGAGACCGCGCATCTGGTTGAGGTATGTCTCACTTCCACGTTCTTCTGTTTCGAGGGTGAGTTCTTTGAGTAGACCTGTGGTGTTGCCATGGGTTCCCCTCTCTCCCCAATTGTAGCGAATCTTTTTATGGAAAATTTTGAGGCCAAGGCTCTAGCCTCAGCTCGTCTTGGTCCTAAGCTTTGGAAAAGGTATGTAGATGACACCAATGTCATCTGGTCCCATGGCCATGAGGAGCTTGATCATTTTTTCAATCACCTCAACGGTCAGTCCTCGGCGATTAAGTTCACCATGGAAAAAGAGGTCAATGGTAGCCTCCCTTTCCTGGATATTCTTATTTCTAGGAAGAAGGACAGCTCTCTCTCCCACTCTGTGTTCCGTAAGAGAACGTACACTGAGAAGTATCTTCATGCCGATTCCCATCATTTCCCGGCTCAGAAGATGGGTGTTCTTAATACCCTGGCTACTCATGCCCTCAGAATCTCGAACAATGAGAGCTTGGATAGAGAGAGATCCCATCTCCTTGATGTCTTTGAGGAAAACAGATATAGTAGGCGCCTAGGTCAGAAGGCTTTCCTTAAAGCCTCCAGGAATGCTTTATTAAAGAAAGAACCTAGGGAGCGCCGTCTAGGTGTCCATCTTCCCTATGTACAAGGGACCACGGACAAGATTTCTCGAATCCTTAGGAGGTTTGATATTCCCTCAACCTTCAAGCCCCTCAGGACCATTTGTAATTCCCTTCGGTCGGTGAAAGACCCTGTTAACCCTAAAGACATGAAGGGTGTTTATTTGATCCCTTGTTCATGTGGGACTCCCTATATAGGGGAAACATGGCGCTCCATCCAGCAGAGAATTTGTGAACATGCAGCAGACCTGAGGCATGGGAGAACAAAGTCTTCAGCCTTAGCAGAGCATGTGGACAGGACAAAGCACCATGTCTGTATAGAGGAGGCCAAAGTTATTGCCAAAGTTGCTCAGTTCCATCCTCGCAAATTGAGGGAAGCTATTGAAATTGAGGGAAGGCCTAACAATCTCAACAGAGATGATGGCTGGAAGGTAAGTAGATGTTTGATCCCTGCCCTTTCTTAGGGCTTCTTCCCCTTCCCCCCCCGTGTTGGTCTGGGGTGCATTCATCGTTCTCCCTGGTACCTTCCGTTCTGCCTTGTTCTTGTGGTTTTCTTGTGGATTTTCTCCCGTCCTCGCCGCCTGTTTCTCCTCGTCGTTTTTCCCGATTGATGATTCTTTTGTCCTAAGTGATCTTATCGATTATATATACTGTTAATATAGTTATATATCGTTAACTATTTCATATTATTATCTTTATCCTCTTTTAATTGTTTACTACTACTCGTATTATTATTCTTCTTTATTTTTGGATTTATGGTGTCTTGAGTTTTAATTTAATTTGATTGGTTGATTAACTGATATTGTTTTATTTAATATATTTATAATGTACTGGCCTGTAATTAATACTTACTTTTTATTCTTGGATTTAATTTTTTTATATTATTGGTCTTATGGTTTGTTAGATTTAGTTTTAGTTATTTTTTTGGCTACTTTTACTTTTATTTTTTGTTATTTTATATTATATATGTATATATATATAATATATATATATAATATATATATATATTATATATAATATATATTATTATATATATATATATATATATATATATACATTTTTTATAATATATATATATATATATAATATTTTATTTATTTATTTTATTTATTTATTTATTTTTTTTATTATTTATTATTTTTTTATTTATTTTTTTTATTTTTTTTTTTTTTTTTTTTTTTTTTTTTTTTTCTGAGTAAAGACTAATTCTATTAAAAAAGATAAAAATATAGTACAATCATGCTTGCGTGCAAGCAAAGCAGAAAAGCAAGGGGCCCAAGGAGATAGGCTCCACCTTGCTTCATGGCTAAGAACCAGGAGAGGGCTAAAGAGAACATGTAAAAACAAAGAACCGAAACTAGGCAGAGAGAACTACCCTGAGGGGGTAGTTACTATCACACGGCTTTTTTTCCCTTTTTTCTTGCTTACTTTGACCCAATCAGTGGAATTTGGCTGAGCCAAAATAAGTTGAAGACTAATCAGCCCTGACAGCGGAGAATCCTTCTCAGAATCTGAGGAAGAAGTGAAATGAGAACGTTTCTGGGATATCTGAGAGACGGAGGGGTTTGCCGAATCATCCAATGGCGCATCAGCCGGCTCCTCTGCGTTTTGTCCATCTGCAACTATTTCCTCCTCATCTGAACTGGCAGAATCTGAATCCTCCATAGGTTGGGGAGGCACACAGGGGTTCCAACTTTTGGACTTGGGCTTGCGCTTTGGAATCTTCTTTTTGTCGAGGTACTGGGCACAAGAACTCTGGAGATGACCTGTTTGATGACAATGGCGGCAACGGAAAGCTGTGTTCTCGTAATCCAAAGTTTGAGTCCAATGGAAATCTCCATATTTGAGATTAATATGATCCTGCAGTCCTTTGCTTATATCTATTTCTGCACAGATTCTAGCAAATGTGTAGAGCCCATTTTCCTTTCGCGAAGAATCTACAGACAGATAACGTCCTAGAGTTTCTGCAATTGCCATGAAGACCGAAACATGCCATAGATGCACCGGAAGATTCGGGAGCCTGACCCAAATAGGAGTTTTGGTGATAACTGCTGTGGAAGGGTCGAAGTCTGGAAACCAAGGCGTAAGAAAAAGCCCCGCCGAGCCCCAAAACCAAGGGCCTCCTGTTAGGGCCTTCTGATAATCTTCATTTCGGTCAAAGACCATAATGAAGAATCCTTTTGAACATAAGTGAATCTCGCTTTTTTTAGTCCAATTGGTATGAATCCATTGGTATAGATCTGATGTGCGAGGCCATAGCCCATTAAATCTACATACAAGTGCGACTTCTGCATAAAGTTGATAACGATCATCAATCCCAGGATGGGAGAGATTGATGGAAGGAATGTCCTCTGATTTGTCTACCAGAAAAGGCTTTGGAGCCTCAAATGGATGGCCTGCTGAAGAAGAAGGCTGTGAATGGGCAGCTTCTTTGCGGACAGCATCTTTAAATGAGAAAGAAGGGGCAGAGGATGTCTGCCTGAAGGAACCCCCTCTCAAACGAAAAGTAGCTACAATAGAGGCATCCCTCTGAATACTGTAAAAAGAGAGAGGAAGGATATTCATAAGTTGCTTACCCTTGTATACCAGTCTGAGGCAAGTTGAGGGGATCCCTAGCCGGCCTTCAAGATTTTGCAAAAGGTCCTACACAAGATCCGTTGCGCGTGCCCATAGCATTGATGTCTTGCCCGAGAGGTTGACTTGGATCTGGAAAACGAATGAATCGTCCTGCAGATCTGGGTCAAATCTGGCTCCAGCCTTCATGGAAGCATCAGCCTGGGACAAAAGGTTGCTGGAGCTATGCAGGGTCTTCCTTTCCTGCATTTGCCGCAGGGGAAAGAGATGAGGGGAGGCGCCCGTCATGCACATAGAGGATGCCTCGTTGCTGGTTGGTTTCTCATTTGCAGCAACGCCCTGAATGCATTCCATTTTTTGTCCCTGTTCATATCCAGCCGTCATTACCGTCCAGGAGATAATATTTCGCTGGCATATTTTCCCAAACACATTGTATACATTCCTTATGCTATCAAATTTTCCATATATGACTATATGGCCATTTTCTGCAAAGACATCAGCCTGAAAAAGCCCTCTCTTAGTGGCCTGTGCATGGAACTCCATGCCCCTGGTAAGCTGGATTTGCCAAAAAATTTCCAGTGCCTCTCCGCAATGTCCATTTTGCGCGTGTCCTGAGATCATTGCTGTCCAAGAGAACACAATTCTCTGGGGAGTTATCTGAAAGAGATCCAGGGCTTCACCAACACACCCATTCTGTAATTTTCCTGCAATTAAAGTTGTCCAGGAGACTACATCTGGTTGAGGTATTTTGTCAAACGCATAGCGTGCATTCTCAGAACGCCCATTTTTTGCAAAGATATCCATGAGGGTAAACCCCAGGATGACGTTTTGATCAGAACCACTGAAGACTGATTGTCCAGGGATCTTCTCCACGGTGGCTTGATCCGAGCATGCTGGTAGAATGCTGCCAAAGGTG
Source organism: Pinus taeda (assembly GCA_000404065.3). NCBI lineage: Eukaryota > Viridiplantae > Streptophyta > Pinopsida > Pinales > Pinaceae > Pinus > Pinus taeda. Next base: position 48,588 of record APFE030403314.1, read on the forward strand.
AAATCGATGGGCTGAAAACCAAAACAGTTCATTTGGCAAAGAAGTTCTATGGCCCTGAAACCCTCAGGCGAAGAAGTCTGAAAAGGAGACCACCATACTGCGTCTGCAGGTAGCTCCCAGATCCGTTGAGGTAAATCCCGGGTGCCGCCAGTCGAAGAGGAAGCCAAAACCTTGCTTGATCCCTTGGCCATTTCTCGTCCTCGGCAGAGCTCACATTTTTTATAATATTATTATTAATTAATAAATTAAAAAATTTCTTAAACAAATTAGTATAACATTAAGAATAATTAACTAATGAAATAAACAACTCACTTACCTTTTTTAAAAACTAACCGTTAAAATTATTTTTCACCTTAACAAACTCATAGCATTAGAATAATTAATTAATTAAATAAGCATCTTACTCACCATTAAAAATTAGTAATCTTAAGTTTCACCTTAACATGTGAATATATATATCTACATAATATATTACCGACAACCTAACATTATGATTAGATTATATACATATATACAAAAATTTAGTAATATTGTTTCTAACTAAATTAATAATTTAAAACTTACCATTAGTTTAGTTTATTTACTTACCTACTTTAATTATTTCCATAATAAAAAACTTGAAATAATAATAACATCTTTATAACCATTAAAATTATTTAATTGTAGCAACCTAGTGTTAGTATATTATTTTGAATAAATAAGCAATTTGTTGAGCACTAGTCCCCCTTTTTACCTATTTTTACTTATTCCTATAAATATAACTATATATTAATATTAATAAATAAGAATAATTAGTTTATACTAACAACCTAAGGTTATTATTTTTATTAATTTAATTATTAAGTGAGTTACTTTTAAATATTTGTTACTTATTTATTTATTTGGACCTAATTTTTTCTTATTTCCATTATTTATTAATAATAT
>APFE030403322.1:4271-21118 GCA_000404065.3 Pinus taeda
TGTCCTTGATGGCAACTCAGTTATAACAGAACAACTATATGGTAACTAGATGCATCCACAAGTCAGTTTAGAGGTGACAGAGTGATGGAACAAAGTAACAGAATGATGAGATAAAGGTTTACATATCAGAATCAGAATTTTTATAAAGGTGAATATTTGAAGATCTATACGTGGGTTCGTCAAGGCCAAGTCTTGTATACACGCAGGTACAAAGAAGCAAATTCACAGGTGAATATTTGAAGATCTATATGCGAGTTCATCAAGGCCAACTCGCGTATACATGTAGGTTTGGTGAAGAAAATTCATGTACAGTTTTTGCTCCATGGTATTCTAAATACTAGGGTTCTTTACCATGGTATTGGTCCATAGTAATTAGTGTGACAACGATTACTTGATCCCGTCCAAGATTACCACCGGCACTAGTAAAGTTTTAACCCATGGTATTGAAAAAGGCTAAACTATATAAGATGGTGAATATCAAAGTGTGAGTGTGTGCAAGTGATGGAAATCTTATGAAATAGTTAGATCTAAAGAAAATATGCATGTTATGGGATTTGGATGCTTTCTTTGATATAAACTAAGTATGCACCTGAGAGTTTTATGATGGATAAGATCCAATAGATCTGAAATAATTATTCACTGAAGAGTACAATGATGGATCAAGATCATGAGACCTAAAATTACTTTCCATTTTATGATTTGCTCATGGATTGACTAGATCTATGTACTGACACATGTTTGTATCTCTGAATATTATGTTATGGGCCTTTCTGAAGTTTTGAAGAGTTGCGCAATATTAGGTCAAAATTTGCAGATCTATACGCAGGTTGGGCTTGGTGAAGTCGTGTATACACGTAGGTTTGTTTCTTTGAAGTCGTTTATATAAAGGAAGGTTTACTTTCAAAATTTACAGATATGTACCCAGGTTGGTCTCGGTGAAGTCGCGTATACACGCGGGTTCGTGTCTTTGAAGTCGCGTATATAAAGGAAGGGTTTTTGTTCATAAATAACTAATCAACCTTATCAGTGTTGTTGTTTCTTTGTTGTCTATCAATGATGTCCTCATGTTGATCCAAGTTGAGGGATAATGTCTGAAGTAGAATTGATTTAATGATGAAGATGAATTTGGTTACATGTTGATTGGTTGAAAATATTATTGATTCTGCTAACTATATGAGGGTTTTGTAAACTCATAGAATATTTCAAAATAACTCTGCTCAACTCTGTGTTTGATTTAGAATTACAAGTTTTTAGTATTTTGAGATATGTACGCAGGTTGGTCTATAGAAACACGTGTATAGACATGGGTTTCCTTAAGAAAAGTAGCATATACATTTTGACTGATGGTTGCTCAAGATTTGTAGTATCAAAATATGGTTTATGCGATGTTGAGTATGATGTTTGATATTTTGGTTACAGTGATCTGATTGTTCCAGTTGATTGGTTGAGCTTTGATTAAGTTTCAGTTGATTGGGTTTCAATGATTGGTTAATTCAGTTATGTCATAGATTAATGATTGTGTTACAGTGATGAGTTACAATTTGATTATTGATATTGAGCTTAAGTGTTGGTAGTGGGTCTAGTCTGAAAATTTGATGAAACGTGGCCTACAAGTTATGATGTGTTATAACAGGTGGATCTAGTATGAAAATTTATGAAATGTGGTCCCTAGAGTTGAGGGAGTTGGAGCTTTCTTCTAGTGGCAGTTGGTAAATCAGATCATGGGGTTGGAGCTCCCTTCCAATAGTAGCTAGAGAATGAGTGAAGGTTGTATCCTTTTGCAGGTTGGTTCCTACATATTGGTACAAGTTTACGCCAGTACAAGAACTAGGGGGTTGGAGCTCCTTTCCAGTAGGAGCTATAGAACGAGCAAAGTTTGTAGCCTTCTGCAGGTGGTTGCCTACGTACTTGTATGAGTCTATACCAGTACAATATTGTAAAAATATATTTTTTTTATATTAAAAGGAAGTTAGAGATGACAGCAGCAGGTGGTTTTCCCACATTGTGTTTCCACCATAAATCTTGGTGTTCATGTGTGTTTCTTATGTATGATAAATTATTATGTTCTTACTTCACTTGGTTACTACTTATCAAATACCTGATAAATATCTTACATTCTGGTTTAAGTCTAGCAGATAAAGAAATAGTTGTTTTACGAGTTTACTAAGCATATGCTAGTTTCCTTTACAATAGTCGCATACATACGTGAGTTGGGTTTAGTAAATTCATGTATATAATTCTGAAAAGAAAACCATTATTATGAGTTTTTCAAACACTAATTCAACCCTCCCGTGGCCCCCACCCTCTCCCCCGCCCCCCTCATTATTTTTCCCAACAATTGGTATCAGAGCAGGTCCTTTGGCATAAGCTTGATTGCTTGAGGGAGATCCATCAAGACGATCGGAAAGAAGCACAAGAAGAAAGTACCTCAAAATAAGAAGACATATCAAAGAGACAGTTCAGAGATAGAGACGATTGGCTATTAGATGGAAGAAAATACCTAGATTCACAATCACCTCAGAATGAAGATGATCAAGAAAAAGAATTATCAGGCACTGATTTTTGGTCCTCTAGTGATACCTTTCCCTGTTCATTCAATATTGAAGATAGTGAATATGACACTGAAACAACTTAATTTTCTCTTATGGGTAAAAGTGAAAGAAATCTAATGACCATAGACGAAGAAGTTAAAAGGCTCACAGATAAAATTAGACATCAACAAGATCTATTTGATAAAAGGTAATGGACCTACAAATAAGAGGTTACCAAGTTTAAAACTCAGTTGAAGGACAGAAACAAAATAAGGAAGCGGTACAAGGAAACGAAAGATCAATGTCAAAGGTTGCAAGATGAAGTAACATCATTAAGAAATCAGGTGAATGAAAATGATACAAAAACCAAGGGACTTAAAGAAATAAACAGTTATTGTAAAGTTCTTGAAGCTGAGGTCGTCTCTCTAAAAGAAGATCTCAAATAAGTAGAATGAATAACTACTTCAAGCAATTGAAGAACAAGAAAATGAGATTCTCAAATTAAAACAAGAAGTGGAGGAAGGAATAAAGGTTGAAGAAATCATGAAGAAGCAGTATCTAGAAAATGAAAAGCAATATCAAGTTGAGGTAAATATCTTGAAAGGTAAATTAGAAGAAAAGGATAAACATTTGCAATTTTCAGATACTACTAATATTTTGGATAATATTCTTAGTAGTCAAAGGTCTCCTACCATCAAATCTGGTCTTGGTTTTCATGAAACTGTTAAAGGTGAATCTAGCTTGCAAGGAATTCTAATGCAAAATCTAAAATGATCAACAAGGAGATAAGAAGTCAACCCCATCAACAACCAAGGAAATAAAGTCTTCACAGAAAATAATTTACTCCTAACTATAGAAGTGTTAATTGATTTTTTCCTCTGATCAATAATGTTGAATTTTCTATACGTCATAATTTTGGACATGTTACAACTAGTTGTATAAGTATAAAGTTTCAAGCTAATAATTGTCTCAGAGAAAGATTATCAACTTCCAGGTAATTTAAGGGATATGGTTTTTCTTGCAATATGTTTGGTCATAAATCCATTGATTGCAATAGAAGGAATATGAAACATATAAGGTTTTATGATTGTAACAAGTTTGGGCATGTAGAAAAAGAATGTAGGAACAAGCCTATGGATCGTCGTAGAAAATATGGTAAGCAACTAAATAAGAACATTGATATCAAAAAATTTGAAAAAGATGGATCCGCCAATAAGTAAGAAAAGGAAGAACGGATAAGGTGTGGTCTTTCTCTCTGCTCTTTCGAAGAAAAAGATGAATGGTACATAGATAGGGGATGTTCTCATCACATTATTGGAGATAAGGTTAAAGTGGAGTCTCTCATGAAGAACCATCATGGTACAGTCATAACAGAATAAGGGAGAGATGAAAATATGAAATTTCAGTATTCCACTTCCTTTACGCGGATCTTGTGAAGACAAGTCGTGTGTATATGCAAGTTCTAAACTACACAATGACGTGTATTTTGGTTTGATGAAGAAATAGTGGGATAGAATCAGGAAAAGGGTCTGATATGGTTCAGTCAATTATCAATTGTCTTTTCTATTTTGATGGTTGATGATTACAGTCTGTTGATGCTATTTAGAAGTGCTTTTGGCCGTCATAAGTTATTGAGGACTTGATGTATAACTGGCTGATAATGATGCCATGATTAGTCTTTTTGATATATGAAATGATCAGATCTGACAATGAACAGTTGGCACAGGTTCGGGAGGAGCATTTGTTATGCTTCTAATAATGCATTATTGGCATTATGTTTTCTTTAGAAGTCCTTGGTACATAATGATGCTTATCAATGGTGATGATGCTTATGGTGCTGAAGGGTTTAAATGATGCATCATGCTAATTTGCGGTCATGGGTGGCCTATGTTCAAATCACACATGACACTTATATATTTCTTGAGCCACATAGTTGTTTTGATCCTGTTGATCATATTTACGAATGATTCTTTTGAGGATGTATATAGTACATATGTTATGGTGATCTTCATAAGATCAAGGAGAAAAACAAGCTTGAGTACACAACTTCATTATTTAATAATGATAAGTTTCACTCATTACTTTTATGTTGTTGTCATCATGCCTTCAAAGATGCATAAATTTCATATGGTGCAGTTATGGATGAGGATTCTTATAGTTATTGTCTCTCACATGGTATATTGTTTGAGGGTTGTTTCTTTTGATGGTATCAAGAAAGTTTGACAAATGATTGTGATTTCATGGTTTGTTTTTCTCATTAATGAGAAGTTAGATACATACTGATATCTCTATGATGGAAACATTATAGATAAGTATTTGTTGTGCTATTACAACAACCCTCCCCATTTCATAATTTTCATCCAAAACTTTAAATGAGTCCCCTTTCTTTAAGACTTAGTTAAAATCAATAATTCAATAATAATCACAAACTTTGATTTAACCACATGAAAGTCCATATGAAAAGGTTTGATCTGATATAAATATCAACCAATACCTTTTTGTAAAACAAATGTAAAATAATACGTCGCACCCTTTATTTAAAGGATAGACTTAAAAGGCTCCCATTAGCAATCTCCGATGCGATAATGCTATCGGAAAGCGCAAATCACAAGTCAAAAAAGAAGCATTCCAATAGTCCACTCAAATCTCCCGATGCGGTAATCCGATCGCAATCGGCCATCGCTGAAGGCATGAGACACATAACTATCTATTGGTAATCGCCGATGCGATTTCAGTAAAAGCGCACTTTTTTGATAAAAGGTTGTTAAACGAATGTTTGTGGGTTTAAACCTTAAATCAATTATAAATGAAAAAACAAAGGATTTATTGATTACCCCACCTTAACATGATAACTCACTTTTATCGCAATCGGAGCTATGTATGGAAACATCTTAAGCTTAACCTTTGTACCTCCCGATCTGCGATATGTGATTTTCGCTACTCGCTGATCGGGAAAGTCATGAGATCCACTTTAAAAGATTGTTAGTAATATGTGCGATGTGACATATCATTATGACATTTAAGTATCACGATTGGCAGTTACGGAAGTCATTAATTGAACAGTTAAGGTTGAATCCTTCGAGGATTTCATCCGTGGTAATATTTGAGATCGTATTGCTTATCATGCTTGAATTACCATTAGTTTTTCGTATTATACACTAGATTTGAACGGGCTTTTCTCTATTATGTTCTTTTGTTTCCTTTGCAGAGCAAGTCTGAGTTGATGAATCCAACTAAAATGACAAAGAAATCAAAGAAACCAAAGGCCCCTGTTGTAGCCAAAGAGGAACTAGTGAATAAGGTCTTAATATCGGATACTACCTGCCTCGGTCTAGGCAAAGCTTCATGGGAGAGTATATACAATTTGTTGGAAGTTGAAGATCCGGAAGAGATTGAAGAAGTGGCAACAGCTGATTCCACTGACAAGTCAAAGAATACTCTTAAGGACTTGGCCAGCTCCTTTCTTCATAGAATAGCAGCCCACACCAAGGTTCTACCCTATAATGACTTGGTTAGATGGGTTATTGAAAGCATCAATATCACAGACAAAACTTTCTTTACGGCCGATGGGAGAATGTTTGGGTCATTCAGAGCAGAAGATATTAAAAGAATGTACCATTTGCCTGAACCGCAGAAGCAATATAAAAAAGATTTTTTGGAGGCTTTCGCCAAAGAAAATGCCATTGAATCAGACCCTATCAGAAAGTGGAGGCATTTTCCAACCAAACACAAGCATGAATCATCGGATAGTACTCTGTAGTCTCATTGGCATCTCCTTATTGTTATGCTGGTGCAATGATGTGCAGACTCTTTGGAGTCTATGATTCTGCCAAATTTTCTATAGAGATGGTATCTTTAATGGAGGTTGCAGTTAATTTTTATATCATAGATTGGGCGACCATTTTGTCTGATAAAATGGACAACCAAATACTTGATTATAGGAAAAATAGGTTCGTGACTACCTGGGTAATACCCTCGTTTTATATGAGTGCTTATATTGTGGACACTATCTATTTTAATTCTGAATAGCCCATTCTAGGATGGAAATGGACTCCATAGGACCCGAACCCCATTCATATCTATCATAAGGAGTTGTGGAAAGCCCATTAAAAAAATCATCTTTATAGAATTTTTCATGGTTTCATCCTCCTCGTGTATGCCATATTCAATAAACCCACTCCTAGGTTGTTCGAGGAAGCCTATGTCAACCTAACTGCAATTGGTAGTTGGTTTGGTGAAGAAAATTTCACTTATATCAGACTTTTCAGTAGCACTACAGACCCACATGTCCTTCCCTTATACATCCCTGATAAGTTACTTGCCAGAGAGTTAGCATATCAGATAACAATAGAAGGGATGTCAAGGAACCTAAAGGAGTCTAAAAAGTAGATGCGACCTTCATTCCCCCTCGAATGTGGAGCTTTCATGCTGCATGACATCAAACATGCACAAAAGGAAGCTGAGAAAATAAAAATGTTAAAGCTAGCAGTCATCCCAAAAAGGTAGTATGATCCTAAATTTGTTGCCTACAATGTCACTTCTTAGGCCAAAATTGGCAAGTTTGAACATGAGAAGGATAGTTATGATGATTTGTTTGCTTTAGCCGAAGTATTTTTCAAGTGAAACAACTGGCAAAAATCAAATTGGGAGCGGAGGGACTAGAGGAATTTTACAAGTTCAGGACACAGAGATTGGAAACGCAACCTCTGGACTTGTTAAATACTACCTCTATGGTGCAACCAGAAGGCCACTATGAAGAGGAAATTATTGAAAAGACTCCTGAAAAGGAAAAGACCCCAGAAAGGGAGTAGACAATGGAAGGAACTAGTGAGCCCCTTGATACAAATATTAATATTGATCCTAAGTTAATCAAGGAATGGGAGCAATTCGACTTAATCATCAATAACCCGAATAAATCCCAAGAGCTCACTAAACCAAAAATTCCTGCAGTGCAAAAGCCAAAAATTATTACAATTCCGATTGAAGAAACAAGCAGCCTACCCAAAATTCAGCAAGACATAGAGATTATTCCCGAAAATCCTACTGAGGAGATTGTACTACAAACTGAAGAAATACCACCTCTCGATGTCTTTTACAGTCTAAAGCATAGGGTTGTAGTTAAAAGACAGAGGAAGAAGGGGAAAATTGATCAAAGTCCTCTTTTAACTCCTAAGGCAGAAATGATGAATGTGGTATGGAAAGAAGAAGTCAATCCCTCCGAGGATTTAACAAAGCTATCTCAGTATGCAGGAGCTTACATAGCAGCGACAATGGATAAAGCCTCAGCGATCAACCATCTAATGAGGGAAAAGGATCAGACGATTACCCAACTTGAGGTGCAATCGGTAGAGCAACAACAAAAGATCAATCAGCTTGAACAGTAGTTAATAGAGCAGAGGCAGCGAAATGAGTGATTAAAATAGTAGTTGAAACTAGAAAAACAAAGGATTGATATGCAGACTCTCCATAAACAACAAGAGTTGTCCCAAGAATTGAGCAGGCTTCAGATGATAAGTGAGCAAGAGAAGAAGGCAAAGGAATACCAAATCGTACAAATGCAAGAACAGATAGAAAGGTACAAGGGTTATCCACAGGTAGGTGAATTCAGAACAAAAGCCTTGGAAATAACCAAATCCTTGTCCCGACAATTGGTTATTCTTTGCCACAATATATCATTGGCCAACCCCTTGTGCAATATCTCTGCATCAATGATTGAGAAGGCAATAGATGCCAGACTTGAATTAGAAAAGGCAGATGAAAGGTTAACCGATTTTCTGTCCTGGAAAGATTCCACATAAGGAATGGCTGCTAACCTGCCAAGAATACAAGAATCGCATAAGGAAATCCTATTTTCCAAATGGGAGTCCCAGCTAATGAAAGCTGAAAGAGTAACCTCTATATGCAAAACTGCAACAAATGGTCTGATCGAATTGATAAATAACAGTTTGCATATGTCTAATTTGATCATTGATTGCTCTCCGGGTAAACTCCCAAAAGCAAAGTCTTTGGAACAACATTGGAAACATGATCTGGTGCATAGGGAAAAACATATTGGAGGAATCCAAAGCTTGACATGGGAAACATTTTGGTTTTTCCTAGTCAAGCCACATAGCCAACAGATGGCCATGAAATGTCTTTCGGATGCAATCAACTGCATGATCTCCGAACTCTCTGATGCCACCTATACAGCCCAGCTGCACTCCAGGATGAGTTAGCCTCCAGAAATCCAACCTATGCTCGCAATCTATTAGCTGCAATCATAGGAAAAGAAGTTGATACAATGAATTCATTCAATCACTACTGCACTGCTATTTTCATAATGAATCCCAGATTTTCATGTTTATAGTTAGACCAACGCATAGCGATTTTTATTGATAGTTTGTTTTTATTTTTAGTATTTAAAGACCCTTTCATATATTTAGAAGGGGTCCTCAATTTGTATTAAAAACTTGACTTGGGAGTTGCACTACTATAATTCTAATACTTTTTTATCAAAACCTGGACCAAAGTTCTGCATTTTTGTGGAAGAGGCTTTTATAAGATTTGCACTTTTGTATCTTTTGAAGGTGTTCTCAACTAGGAAAGCAGAATCTAAATGTTGTTTACAATGGGAGAATTCAAATGCATACGGTACTATTATCATTGTTTTTGTCGTATTGATCTATGCGAATGAACATTTCTCAACATTGCTATATATATATATATGTGTGTGTGTGTGTGTGTGTGTGTGTGTTTTTAAGCAATTATTTAACTTGTCATTTCTGAATGTTTTAGAATTGTTATCATTTGGATATATATGTCAGCGATATATATTATGATCAATGTGATAATGTTTTTATTATTACTTTGTTTAACTACTTAAACAAAATGATCATTATATGAATGCATATCTCTATTTTATGAATAAGTCATCTTTATAGTTATTTGTTTAATAGAAACAATAAAAAATCGTGTTGTTCAAAGAATACCCGAGATAGATAAGTTATATTTGTATATTTTCGCATTATGGGATAAAACACATATCACCTTCATTATACACTACAAACCAATCACCCATCAACTCATATATCACTGGGAAACTGGTCCCATTATATCCAGTCGGAGCCACCACACCAAATGGAAAAGGAGATGCATTAAGGTCCAGACTGGGTAGTTTTTCCCAATGTTGATGCAACGATTTTAGAGGCCTCATCATTTTTCGCACTAGAAGGAGGGCATGAACTGTGAATGGCGAGAAAATCCAATTCCATAGCCCATTTTGAGAGTAAATCTCCCTCACCATCTCCTCCAACTTCTCCCTCACATTCTAAATCTCCAATTCTCAAGCTAGAAGTTGAAAAGACAACAACCACTGCTGAAAACTTGAAAATATCGGACAAATCCACCCTTGAACCCCCTTAAGTTTAATCTTTAATTCATAAACTTCAAGGGTTTTCAATATCTCAAGAAAAGTATGAGTTATCCCAAGGCAGTGTGACTTCGCAATACATTCATTCTCAGCCTCTTACAAGATTACAGAGTGAAAAGCTTGGTATTGAACCAACAGAATTTCCTCTGCCTAAAAGGAAAAGAGCTCGGAAGACACCTGAAGAGTGATAGTGAGACTCTTTCATCATCTTCATCCATTTCATCCAATCCATTGCAAAGTCAACCATCCATTCCCCAACTTCATATCATTGTCCAACAGGGTACAGGTACTCCGACATCCTCTACCCAACCACTTGTAACTACATCCTCACTTTCTTTTGTTGTTAATGCAACAATGGCACACAATCAACCACAACCAAGGCCATGCACAAATCTAGGGGCAGTCGCAATGCCTACACCCTTGAGTCATGTACTGGCCCACCCTGAAAAGTGGTTGCCAAAGTTTAATCCAGATATAGGCATACTAGCATAACACATAAATAACTTTATGTTGTCAATAAACCTAAATGGAGTGACTGAGGAAGATGTTGTTGTGAGGCTTTTCCCATATACCTTACAAGGAGCAGCTGGATCATGGTATTTTTTGCTACCACCAGGATCCATTAATAGTTGGAATGTTTTCCAAGAGCAGTTTTTGACTAAGTTCGGGGATGATAGGTCCACAACGACATTAATCAATGATCTCTCCAATCTTAAAACTGAATCGAAAGAACCTATTAAAGATTTCAACTCACAATTTAATAAGCTCTTAAATAAAATTCTTGCTACGTCTAAGCCCAGTGAAGAAGTTCGCAGTGAATGGTATATTTCTACCTTACCTTCGAATATAGCAATCTTTGTTGATAGAGCTGCAAAGCCCACCTTAGCAGAGAATATCAAAGAAGCGATCACCATTGAGAAACTTATTATCACTTTAGAAAAGAGAACCTCTCTTAAGGAGAGAAAGTCCAAAAAAGTTACTTTTAAAGATGATTCGAAGAAGAAAGTAGCTAAAGATCCATATGATATGGAGGGTTTGCAAAAAGTTTTAAAGACAATGTCTAATGAAATGGTAGAGATAAAGAAACAGGTAGCGGAAACCTCCACTAAAAAGCCATTTAGGAACTTCAAAAGAGCTGAATCAAAACCACCTAATGCCATATCTAATGCAGAATCAAACCCAAATAATGATGAGGATGAAGACACAGTCTTGTCATCTGAGGAAACAGAAGAAGATGAGGTTGTTGAATGTCACGGTATGTGGGACTTCATTTTGCCCAATTCTGATACTGAAAGCAAACAGGAAGCTCTCCCAGTAAGTACCAGAAGTAAAGTCACTGCAGAGCCCGTTCAACCAACTCAAAAGAAGAAAAATGCAAGCCCTACTGCCAAAGATAAGGCTCCCATGACGAAATCGACAGTGTTGCCTACTCAAAATCAGCCATCATCTTCCAATCCACTCTCATCATCCAAGACATTAGTAGTCTCTGACTCTATGGATTAGAACATTATAGAAGACATGAAGAAGACTAGAGCGAATATCTCTTTGTTTGAGCTTAGCAAGCTCAAACATCAATAGAAATTGTTGCTCAAAGAGTTAAATGCAATACCTTCTTCTCCTCTTCCAAATGCTGCACTATCCAAAGCGACTAAAGGAACAGGTAAGCCACCATCAGATAGAGTAGATGCTATTGATATTGTTTTGATCGAAGATAGATCTAATTCTCATATTCCTCCTTTTTTCTTGACCTATGAAATCTATAATAGGAATCTGCACAATTGCTTAATAGATTCAGGGGCTTCATCAAACATAATTCCAACCTCGGTTTGCTCAAAATTGAACATTGAGCCCCCAAAATTTGTACTGCATATTTTTCAGTTAGATCTAACTAAGGTTCAAGTGTTAGGAGAGATTAATTCAGTCACCATTAGGTTATCAGTTGATCCTAGAGTAGTCCAAAGAATTTATATATTGATTGCTGACATTCCTGAGTTCTATGGGTCAATTTTAAGTAGGGATTGGTCTGAGAAACTCCATGGTTAAATTTCTACTGATTGGTCTCATATGTGGCTTCCCTATAAAGGAAAACCAAATCAAATAAAGATCGATTGGGAGAAGCACATGACTCATACTGTAACAGAGTTTGAGCAGGAAAATCAACCCATAGCTTTCAATAATAATATTCTCGGAAATTATTCAGCCGAATCATTCTTTGGTAATTTTAATGCTCAATCATCACCCTTCTCTGTTAACATTTTCACATCGCAGATAGAAAATTTTTCTCATACAGATACATCAAGGTGTGTTACTATTGCTGAAGAAATTGTAAATAAAATTGTAGATAAGCCTGCATTTTGGTCTTTATATTTCGATGGGTCAAAATCCAATGACGGTGCAGGAGCAGGATGTGAATTGATTTTTAGACCGTCCGTTCCAGAAAATGTCACCAATTGGCAGGTATTTAATCATGACAAAGACATTTTGAATTTCTTAACTTCTGAGAAATCCTATGATGACCAGATTATTGATGAGAATGACCATGACCTTCAAATAAAGCAAAGACCAGAGGAGAACTCCATACCTAAATCCATGGTCAAACTTGAAGATCTTTATGATATCAAGGATAAATTAAACAAGTCACTAATTCAAAACTGCAAGGTTCTACTCTGAGGTTTGAATTAATAAATCTTGGCATTGAGTCCAAACCACAAAATATTAATCTGGGACTAGGGCTTACTCTAGAAGAAAGATTTGCATTTATCATATTGTTGAATAAATATAAAAATGTTTTCTCTTGGAATTACGATGATTTAAAAACGTATGATACTTCTATCATACAACACACAATTCCAATGATTTCTGAGGAGAAACTTGTGCAGCAGAAATTGAGGAAAAATCATCCAAATCTAGAGAGTCAAATCAAAGAAGAGTTGAATAAACTTTTGAAAGCTAAGATAATTTTCCTAGTTATACATTCTAAATGGGTTTCTGACTTAGTACCTGTTAGGAAGAAAAATGGTGATATTAGGATCTGTATTGATTTTAGAAATCTTAATAAGGCAAGCCAAAAGGATAATTTCCCACTGCCAACAATGGAACAGACTCTTCATTCAATTTTTGGTTCTAAATTAATGTCTTTTGTAGATGGTTTTTCTGGATATAACCAGATATTGGTGCATTCAGATGACAGACTAAAGACTACCTTCAGAACCAAATGGGGAACATATGCCTATCAGAAAATGTCTTTCGGTTTGATTAATGCTGGAGCTACCTTCCAAAGAGCAATGGATATAGCATTTAAGGGTTTGATTAATAGGTCAGTTATTGTCTACTTAGATGACATAACTGTCTTCTCCAAGAAAAGAGCAAATCATTTACATGATTTGAAACAAATCTTTGAACGTTGTAAAAGGTATGGTATTTCATTAAATCCCAAGAAATCATTCTTCGCTCTTGATGAAGGTAAACTCTTAGGGTTTATCGTATCTAAAAATGGGATTTATATTGATCCGGAAAGAATCAAGGATATTTCTGATATTCCTGTGCCACACAATAAAAAATCAATGCAATCATTTTTAGGTCAAATAAATTTTGTAAAAATATTTGTTCCCGAATTTTCGCAGATTGTCCTACCATTACAGACCATGATTAAGAAAATTCAGTGTTCAAATGGAGGCATAACAAAAAGAAAGCCTTTGATTCAATCAAATAGGGGATCATTAATGCTCTTGCATTCAATACCCCAAATTTTTCTAATCATTTTATTTTGTATAATTTAGCATCCGAAACTTCTTATGCAGCTGTGTTCACACAAATCAATGATCAACAAGTTGAAGCACCCATATCCTTTTTCAGTTCTAATCTACAAGGTGTTGAACTTAATTATTCTGAAGTAGAAAAGCAAGCTTTTGCTGTGTTCAAATCTAGTAAACACTTTAGGCCATTCCTCCTAAAGACTCATACAAAAGTAATAGTCCCATTCTCAGAAGTGAGACAATTACTAGTCCAAAGGGAAGTGGGAGAGAAGAGAGCCAACTGGGTTACAACATTACAAGAATATGATTTAGATTTCAAACTAGCAAAAATTGTTAGAGGTCAAGGTTTTTGCAGGTTGTTAGTAGGTGCTTCTAACGTTCCAGAACATGAAGATTCAAACAATGCTCTTCAAATAAATGAGATAAGTATTATGAACTCTGAATCTCAATATGCAGATCTAGTTATTTAAAAAATGGATATGCTTCTCCTAATCTCTCTTACAAAAACAAACATGCCTTGAGATTGAAAGCAAAAAACTTCGAAATCATTGATGATGTGTTATTTAGAAGGAATTATGATTCGGTTTTGTTAAGATTCCTTGAAAAAACTGAAACACAAAAGTTGTTGCAGGAATTACATGATGGTCCAGCAAGTGGACATTTTGGAGGTGATACAACAACTCACAAGTGGTGGAAATAATACTGAGAGGGGGGGTGAATCAGTATTATCAAATCAATAAATCTTTTTCATTTCCATATTCAGATTCATATATGCTACTTCAATTAAGGAAAACCGCGTGTATACGCAAATGTGTGTAATGCAACAAGCGTATATCCAGTAAACTTACAATTCAGTTAGTTGCTTATTAATGAGTGCATCAAAACATTATTAACAGTAAACAGAAGCAGTAAAGCAGAACAAATCAACACACATAAGCAACACACATGGACACCAAGATGTAAGGTGGAAACCCAATGTAGGTGAAAACCACCTGCTACAATTCGTCTCTATCTTCTTTTAATTAGAAACTTCTTTTTACAATGTTTCTATACTAGTGTAGTCTTATACCAGTACGCAGGCTACTACCTGCAGAAGGCTACAACCCTCTCTCGTTCTCCAGCTTCTCCTGGAAGGGAAGCTACAACCCCCTTAGCTCTTGTACTAGCTGAGACACTAGTACGTAGGTGCTGACCTACAGAAGGCTACAACCTTCTCTTTTCTTCCAGGGACCACGTTTCATAAATTTTCAGACTAGATCCATGAATAAAATCAATCAAACATTAAGTATATCTGCACCAACCAATCTCCTTTATACAAACCAATTCTGAATCAACCAATCTCTTGTCAAAATGTTGTAACCAAAAAAACAATAATAGTAACCAGACACCAATTCTGAACCCAGAACATTGCAACAATAAACAGAAGTAGCTAAAACATATTTCATGAGATGAACGCTACTTCAATATGCAGAACTCTGCGTACATATGCAGATGTATCAAGGCCAACCAGCGTATACGTTGTCTTCACTTGCTGAACTCGTTTGTATACGCACCTCTGATGTGCCGAACTTGCGTACAGATCTATAAAAGATATTTTACCCTTTTCACTTAATCAGACATCAGTTATACCCAGATTATCAAATGTATAGATCTAATCATGCGCTAATTATAACAAATCAAAAATCATACAATGATACTACTCTTCAAGCCTTAATATCTCGAATCATCATTAGAACTTATTCGTCTTTTGGCGCTCAGGTTCCTCCTTAATTCAGATCTAGTTATGCACCATAACCCAATGCTTGCTCTTCATAAGATATTCAATGCTTAAGTTAATGTCTTTCAAAATGATCTCCATCCCCTTTTATAGTCTTAGGCCTTACTCAAACCATGGTCCAAAACCATTGAGAACCAATACTAGGGACCCAATACCTAGGTTCAATAATTCGGATGAAATACCAAGGTCCAAAACCATAGGTCCAAATACCACGGACCCAAAAATAAGATTTCCAACATGTACACGCTTTTTGGTGCATGAAAGTGTGTGTATACGCATACACAACTTTTGATCAGAAAACCCACGTGTATACGCGACCTGGTTAAGATGAACCTGCGTATGTGTATTTTTCTTCGATTCTGAGAGCCTGAACTAAGATCTTCCATCTGAGTGAGTTGCCATCAAGGACAACACCTATGACATAGCGCCAAACCTTTATCATAATGCCAACAATCTCCCCCTTTGGACTTGATGGCAACCCCAAGTCATTCAAAGTCATTCTCCCCCTTTATCATCAAGGGCAAAGGGTTATACTCCCCCTGAGTACATGCTGAATTCTCTGCTCTGCTGTGTTGTCCAAGCTCCCCCTGACTATAGGCAAGGTCTGCAAGAAGATGTTCTACAAGAAGAGACATGACTTTATACATCATAAATGACCTCCCCATCACTAGAGACTCATACATACATCCATCTCCCAACCAAGTGGGAATATACCAATATTGACTCATCCACCCAACCAAGTGGGGATACACCAAGAATTTACATATGATAAAACAAGAACATTACATCATCCATCCCAGGCATAGTGGGGAAACCAAGATAGGTTGTTACATGACCTTGATAAAAAAAGAAATACATGACATAGAGACGAAATATCTACAGCAAGACCATGATAGTTATCAACAACTATCATCAGCAACATCTGTCAATCATCATTCAGACCAGCAACCATGTTCTCCCTCTGCACCTATTCCACCTGAAATCAAAACACTGTGAAATTGAACCAAGATCTTCTAAGATAATGCCAACAATGCATTATTAGAATAATATATGCTCCCCCTAAACCTATGCCAGATGGTCTCTGTTAGACCCATATCTGACTCTTTTCATCCTGATCCTGGCTCATTGTTTGTGTTCAAACCAACATATACGTGACTGAATCCACACAAATCGGCGTATGTACGTGGATTCTCCTCATTAAACTCGCGTACAACCACTTTTCTCTGATACAGACAAGTTTCAACAACAAGATGATGCATCAACTACTCCCAGCTTTTGTCTGAGGTATTCAAATGTCTCCTTGGGCAGTGGTTTGGTGAGTATATCAGCAACTTGTTCCTTGGAGGGAACATACTCCAATTTGACCTTTTGTTCAA
>APFE030403323.1:0-15757 GCA_000404065.3 Pinus taeda
AGTATGCAATAAGTTGTGAGAATAGTTGGTTTGACTAAGCTAGGAGGTGGATTAAGGCCAATTAAGGCCCATATAATTACCCAATGATGAGGCTCATCATCACCCCCTACTGAAAGTGTTGCTCATCCTCTGAGAAAATTAGTCAATTTCCATGTCCTTCATGGCTCTGGTAGCCTCTCTACATCCCATGCTTCTGTTGTGGTCTCTTCTTCTTGTTTATAGAAGTTTGCTTTCCTTTCTACTGCTTCCCACTGCCTCTTTTCCTCTTCTTCTTTTCTCCCTTCTAGCATCCCTAGGAGTAGTGGTGGACTGAGTTTTAGGCCTATCCAACTGACCTTCAAACTTTGCATTGATTGCTTATACATAGGTGTCCTGTTGAGTGCCTATCTCAACCTTTGAGGGGAGTAATATTCTCTGATCTTCAAGCTGTGTGGTAGTGTCTTCCATCTCCTTTAGCAAGCATGAATATTATCATCTCTTAGCAACCTAAACATATACTCAAAATGTGAAATTGCTTGCTCTTGGGCAACAAGATATCTAGGTGCCAGCTGAGGATCATTTGCAATTAGATTATGGGTGTTGATTAGGGCCATGGGATTTGATTGTTAAGCTCTGATGAAAAGAGGTTAATTTTTCTCTCTGGCCAATATTCTTTTCATCCCTGCAACCCTTGACTTCTCATGGTTCATCGATGATGCCAAAGCCATTAATTGTAGATCTCCTAGCTCTACCTTAGGATCCCAAATATTCATGTCTGTGAGGGCCATGTTGTGTAAGTAAAACTCAACCATTTTGGCCCTATCCTCTAGTGCACTTTGATCACAAAGTTCAATAAACTGCCTGAAATCCTGAAATGGCATGGTGCCCTTTGTGCTAGTGTTTTAATCTGAAATTGTAGTCATTGTTGTCTAAGGTAAAGAGCATAGGATTTAGCTAGCATCCTACACTGGATGGCCTCCAAGGAGAGGCTGGTCATACATGCTAGTTGGTTTTCCTTTTCCTGTAGCTGTCATATCAAGGGCCTCTGGAGACACCCTATGTGACTCCTCCTTGTGTTCTTCCCTTCTGTTTCAATTCCTTCTTCCTCTCTGACAAAAGGACTAACATTATAGAAGAGGGTTTTGATGTCATCCTCTACTGGTAAGTCTTTGAAGACTGACCATTTTATAGGGATCTTGAGGTTTTGGAGGGCATCCTTAATGAGGATTCTAATCAAACCATGGTGAGCCAACTATTGGGAATTCACTTCCTTTACTTGGTTGCTGGAGTCTATGAGTGATTGCATCAAGAAATAGGGTATGCTAAGTCTTTGGTGAACTGGTGTTTCTACCCCAAGTCTTAATTCTTCAAGCATTCCCAAATGGTTGCCATAAACAACAATGTATCTACCCTCATATGAGATATATTTGATGAGTTGGTAGCCTACCTCACTCCATTGGTATGGCAAACTGTCCCTCCTTACTCCATTTTTATCCTCGGTGGGTTCTTCACCTTCTAAAAAGAATTTCCTTTTTGCCACCTGACTGTCTGCTTTGTCTTATTTTCTCCATGCAATTCCTAATGGAAGTGTGGTGACCCTACTGATGAACTCTAGGGTGAGATCTATAGTGAGCCCTCTAACTATAACAGTGGCATGGATTCTACTGGGTGGAGTGAGGGAATGAGCAAACTTTTGAGAAAACATAGTTTCCTGTGTATGTAATCCACTAGCTTTTTAGAGGACTTCTAGTTCATTTTCTTGTAAATGGGGATGTATTTTTAGATCCTACCTCTTTAGAATGGTGGCAGTGAAGAATACTCTTGATATTCACTCTTGAACCCCTCTCTGCCTATCCTATAGACTATTCCTATAGATTGTTCTTGTAGGAATTCTCTTGCAGAATGATGGATCCTTGCTTCTAGTGGGTGGCCAGAGTTATGAGAGCTACTCAAGTGAGGGAGTTTCAAGGAGGTGGAATGCATGAATGCATGCAAATGATGTTTTGTTTCTCTTTATACCACCACATCATTCCCACTCCTTGTAATTAGCTACCACAATTGTTAAATCCATAGTCAACCACTTATTGTCCTACTCCTCCTCTGTTCTTTGAGTTGATTGTAGCCATGTGTGAGGGTACACCTTGCTTTGTATGTGATGATTAAAGGAAGGTGGCCAAGTTAACTGGCCACCTTTTCACTTACAAACCAACTTCCTCTTAACCTTTACAACTTTTGATCAAATGATGCATATGAGTGAGTGAGTGGGATACTTACCTGTGGTCTTGATGCCATGTTGTAGTTGTCAAAGATCAAAGGTGTTGCGTTGTCTATTTTCTGCATGGTCATTCTTCTTCCTCCTCTACTGTCTGTTGATGGTTTCTTGGCTTTTGGAGGTGTCTATGACTAGAGTCTGATGTTGTTGCTACTGTGGAGCTCCTAGATTACCACTTGACAATGTTTGGTGTCTCCCTTAGAATTTATTGATCATGTTGTTGGCTAGTGTTGTGAGGATGTTGTAATGAATGGATATAGGGAGTAGGAGTGTGTGTGGATGCAGGGATGATGGTAATGGTTGAGGTGATTGGTTATATCATGTCTAGTATGAATTTTGGGGACCTAACCTATCTACCATTCAGGGGATCCTGTAGAAAATACAATCCTGAATTGAAGCAATGAAGTGAAAAACAATGGAATTGATGGTTTTCAGAGAGGTTTTCACCCTAGATATCTACCCTGGGTGCCTCAAGGAAGGTTTTCACCCAGGGATATTCTTACTCTTTTTCATTTTTTCTCATCCTTGGGCCGCTTCACAAGGTTTTCAACCCAAAGATTGGACTCAAGCGCCTCATGGAGATTTTCACCTGAATCCTTATTCTTTTTTCTCTTTTTTAGTGCCCTGATGAGGGAGGAGATAGAACTTGCTCCACCATCATCACTGTCTTATTGATATTGTCAATTAACTCTTGTTTTGATAAAGGCCTCTTGTACATTTTCAATCGGTGTCCATTAACAAGTAATGGAATGGCTTCTTCATCTATAGTTCTGATTTGCACTAAACCATTATCATGGCATCTTTCCACCACATAAGGTCCAAGCCATCTTGTCCTTAGCTTTCCCTTGAAGTCTTTCTTGAAATTTCTTCTCCTTAATATGTTTGTCATGCCAGATCTTCCTCTAAAGCTAAACTATCTTTGTATGTAGGAGGGCCTACATTCTAAATTCATCCAAACCATTCAAATGGAACAAAATTTCTTTATGTGCATGAATGAGATCCAAATCTAGTTGGGCTGCCATCCTCAATGTGTTATATTCAAACTCAATGGATAGCAAATCCTTTTTCCCATAGACCAGCTCATAGGGTGTAAATCCAGTGGTGGTCTTCCATGTTGTATTACAGACCTAGGTGGCCTCAACTAGTCTCTCTGCCCAATCCTTCCTACTGTTGCTCACTACCTTGGTTAAGATGTTCTCTAGTGCCTTGTTGGTCACCTCCACTTTCCCATTAGCTTGTGGATGATAAGGAGTGGAGGTCCTATGCTTGATTTTGTGATGGCTGAGCAGTTCTTCAATTATGTTGGAGGTAAACTGGCTGCCTTGGTCTGTGACTAGCTCTCTAGGGTACCCAAATTTTTAGAATACATTCTCCCTTAGGAACTCAGCCACCTTCCCTTATGTTGTTGCCTTAATTGCTTTGGTTTCAGCCCACTTAGTCAAATAATCAGTGCACACAATGATGTATTTTTTTTCTCTGAAGGAGGGTTGATAGGCCCAATGAAGTCCATGCCCCACTTGTCAAGAATTTCATCTCTTAGAGTAGGCTTTCCCATCCTATGGCACTTATCACATTTCCTAATGTACTTTTTCACATCCTGATGAAGAGTAGGCCAATAAAAGCCTGCTTGAAACACTTTGAATGATGTCCTCTTTGCTGCAAAGTGACCTCCACAAGGCCCATCACAATAGGTCAAAAGGATGTCAAAAACTTCCTCTTCCCTTACAAACCTTCTCTCAAGATTTGATCTGGGCCAAGTTTGAACATATTTCCCCCAATCCAAGTGAAGGGGGCTCTTTTCCTAACTATCTTGCTCTTTTCTTTGGAGGGCAATTTTAGTGAGAAATGTGCTAATACCAAATAGTTTGCTATATCAATAAATCATGGGGAGAGAACTGAAATAGCAAACACATGCTCATCTGGTAACTGGTCATCCACCATTCCTTCTTCACCTACAGGCAGATTCATCCTAGATAGAAATTCTGCAACAACATTTTCCTTGCCAGGCTTATCAACAATAGTTAGATCAAACTGTTGTAATAAAGGTAACCATCTTATAATTCTAGCATTCACATCTAGTTTTTTCATTAAATATTTGATTGCAGCATGATCAGTATGCACAAATGTTTGATAGCTTGTAATGTAATGCCTAAATTTGTTTAATGAATACACAATAGTGAGGAGCTCCTTTTCAGTCACAGTATAGTTTAGCTCAACCTTTGATAGGTTCTTATTGATAAAATAGATGGCATAGGGCAATTTATCCTCTTCCTGACCTAAGGCTACTCCTACGGCTTTGTGTGAGGCATAAGCATGAATATGAAAAGGGAGGGCCCAGTTTGGGCCTCTAAGGATTGGTGCAGTGGTTAACTTACCCTTTAGAATGTCTAAGGCCTCTCGACAACTCTTTGACCATATAAACTCAGAATCTTTGGCCAAAAACCCAAACAAAGGAGAGGCCAACTTGCTGAAGTCCTTTATGAACCTTCGGTAGTATCCAACTAACCCTAATAAACTCTTGACATCTCTCTACTTTTGTGGAGGTGGGACCCTTTGGATGATTTCTATTTTGTTTGGGTCCACCTACAGTCCTTGCTGAGATATTGAATGACCTAGCACGGTCCCTTCACTCATTAAGAATTCACATTTTTCTGCATTGAGAGACAGGTTCATTTCAATGCATTTGTGCAATACTTTTCCTAGGTTAGTCAGGGATTCTTGAAAATCACAACCATAAGGTGTAAATTCATCCATATAGATTTCCACAACATCATGTACTAATTCAGCAAAAATACTCAAAACTGCTCTCTAGAAAGTGGCAGGACCATTGCATAGGCCAAAAGGAAGGACCCTATAGGCAAAAGTGCACCAAGGACAGGTGAATGTGGTCTTATCCTAGTATCCTGGGTATATTTGGATTTTGTTGTACCCAATGAATCCATCTAGGAAGGAAAAAAATTCTTCCCTAGCAGGCCATCTAGCACTTGGTCAATGAAGGGTAGGGGAATGTTACACTAAAATTTGTCACCATGACTATCTACAGTTAGTATGGCTCCATCAACAGTCATACTATCCTCCTTGGCAAGCCTTATACCTCTGCTCTCCATGTCAAACTTCAAGAAAGGGAGAAAGTCTTTAAAAATCATGTTTATCTTTGGGTACGCAGGTTCTCTCTACCTTGCTTGCGTGTACGCATCCCAAGCTCATTGTACCTGCGTACTTGTACGCTCTGTAAGTCAAGGGATGGGTGCGTACTCCTGTAAAGGTCAAAAGGCGCGAGTTTCATCTTAAAAAAGTTACTTGTTGTCATTTCTAGAGCATTCTAGAAGATTGTTTGACGTGTATTGAGCGCCTCCAGATGGTTCATGCATCCCTATGAAAGAGGAACTTATCCCATCAAGAGAGGAACTTCCCCATCCAAAAGAGGGGGGTATCCCATTGATGTTGGACCTAATTAACTTCCTCTAGAACACTATAAATACAGGCATTGGGCCAGAGGAGGGGAGGTTGAAAGCTGAACATTCCAAAGGGTAGATGCTGCTGATTAGGACTTCCATTTGTTGACTTGTGAGGAGAGATCACTATCCTTCCTTGTTGCCATAGTGGGAGTGGGTGAGCTTGTCAAAGTAGAGGAAATCTCTTGCTGGACCCTGGGAGGAGCTTGCACAACACCAAGGCTCAGGTTGTAATGGTTCCTTTTTGTTTCCTTAATACAAATAAGTCCATTCTTCTCAATGATTTGTTGTTAATGAATTATTTCATGTACTCCTTGGTCTATGTGATGAATATGCTTTGTTTTATGAAATATTCAAGTGTTATGTAATCGTTTGCTTTGTTAGTGTATGCAGGTCTTAAAGTGAAGGAGGAGCTCATCTGGATCAGCAAGGCTGGACTGCTACAACAAGCGTTGGACCTAAGGTAAGATCGGAAAACACTTTGTCTCTCATAGAATAACGTGTGTTTAGAGAAGGATTGCTCTTGTTTGGTTTGTTTGTCACTAGAGAGTCTTAGACTCCTAGGGAGGTTAGGTTTGTCCGCAAAAATAACTCTTTCCGCATGACAGGAGGGATACCTAAGCGGGCCACTAATAGACTCGCTTATGTTATGGATTTGGAGGCTCGACCAAGGGATCTGTATACATACATATATAATTTTCAATTTTGTTAGTGTGTGGGAGTTGAAAACTTAAGTCCTAGAGGAAATCTAGGTCGTTGGATGTCTTAAGGAGCCTCCGCTATTAGATGAACCCTAGATGTATTACCCTGAAGATTTCGAAGTGAGGCTTTGTTTGAAACTTCTAGGATTTAATTCCTAGGAAGACATGGCTTGTGGGCTCATTTGACTGTTAACCCTTGTAATGACGTGAAGACCCAAAAACCTCGTGCAACATGAACAATGCAAAGGTCGGAGGTCTAGTGGGACCATATTGTTGAGAAATCTAGGGCATAATAATGAGGTGATTTCTCTTCTTTTTGATAACTACTTGTGAATGCTTTTTACTTATTTAGATTAGGATCTTCTCTTTACTTAGATTATTATAGCGTTCTTCTTCATCAAAAAACTACCAATGCATAAATAATAAAGAGATAAGAGACACAGAATGTAGGCGATCAACCATGGCCAAAACCTCTCCAACTTGAGAGGAAAAACCAAACATATTCTTCTTGTTATAGAGACTTCAATTGACGAATACCAAGACCAAGACCCTTGACCTATTTAACCTCTCCAAGTCCAAGTCACAAGGTTTCCGTGATGAGTTTCTTCTTCCTTTCGTCAATGCTATTCAAACTCCTTGCTTCTTCCTCCATCTTGGTTATATTTCATAATTTCGGCTTCCTGCAATTCTCGACCTATTTCTAAAACCCTAATTGCAACATGTGGGAAGTGTCACCACCTAGATTTGTGCCCTTGTTTTCTTCGCTTAAGATAGAGACTCCTTTTACTTCAACTCGGCTTCCTTCTTGAATTGTCATCTTCCCTAATTCATATTCTCGCAATACTCTCGACCTTTCTTGCAACATATGATACCTCTCTTCATCGCACGTGTGACAGATAATAACCCTAAAAAAATCCAAAATAACTCGGCTTCTTGTTCTTTCTTCTTCGCTTGGATGGAGTCTCTTCTTCTATGATTCTCGCACTTCCTTTCTCACTTTAGATCTTGACAAAAAATCCTTGTTTAAATTGGAGGTTGAGTTGCCTATTTATAGTCATTTGCCCACGTAAATAAGCCAACTTGAAAGAGTCATATGTCGACATGGCATTTGGTGCATTTTTATTTCTCCATCTTAAGGCCGACTTGCTGGAGGTGCTTGAGCTTGGTATTGGAGAGTCTTTTGAATCTTTCAATTACTCACATACATATGTAACATGCCCAAGAAGGGTATTCCATACATGACATTGACTAAATAGATTTTTATGACCAATCCTAATAGTTCACAATGGGAGAAATAACTAAAAATAAAATTCCTTGATCATGAAACCCATGATTCAAGCATTATAGAAATAATTTTATTTTTCTTCTTTACATCAATTACATAAAATCATAATTACACATGTCATTATGAAGACTGAACCTAGTTACACTTTTCAACACTCCCTATTAACTAGGGAGGTATTCATAATCCATACAAGGTACTTGGGCATTCTCAATATGAAGAATTCTCATAAGAAGAGTTAGATTGGTAACCCATCTGCATAACTTCATATCAACTGGCATTGTTACATAGAAATGCCTTGACTAACAACTCTATCTCTCTACAAGACCAGAGCACAATTTTGGCGAGACCAATGATGTATAAACACCCTCATAATTGTCTCTCTCGGAACATACACCACTCGGGTTCTCTTAGAGTATGTTCTACCAGGACTATTCTTATCTTGGATTCCCAGTCCTCAAAGAATATCGGTCCTCTACAAATACTCTTATCTTGGATGCCCTAACGCATCCTCAAACAACATTAGATGCCAGATGTTTACCCAATCCTCCATTCTGTCTTCCCAAGTGAAGACAATAATGACATGTATATCTCTCCCTCTTAAATAGGGAGGATATACCTATTCCAATGAAGGAATGTACTCATTCCTACAGAAGGAATGTACTTAAGCTCCCTTTTGGCTTAGGAATTTGCTTCCAAGTTTCTACCAAGTTAGAAACTTGTTTCCAAGCTCCCTCTTAATTAGGGACCTATGACAACTCTTTAGGTGGAGATAATGGGACAACCAACTACTTGAAGAACTCCTCCTCACAATGTCATGAACTTATTTTGTTTATTCATGGGTCTTCATGGTTTTGGGACTTCTTCGTAGGGCACATACCATCCATCACTTTCATCCATGAGTCAATCATGTCATTATTCCTTTCATCGGAAAGTGATTCATCAGTTCATATCTAGCCTTCCTTCATGCCATGATGCCTTTTTCATGCCATGTCTCCTTAAGTATATTTCATCCTACTACATGTACATCATTTGTGGAAAATATCCATAGCTTTTCCCATGGTAGCCTTGCATAAGCCCATCTAGATATCATTAAAAAATAAGGAATGAACATTAAATCAAAATTACCTTTGTGATGGTCTTTCATTGTGACATCTTCTAGTTCGCATCAACATCCTGCATACACATTGACACATCTCCAAAAGATATATACTGTCAAGGGTCTCTTTCTTTTTTAGACTTCATCAAAGTCTTCATATCTTTCATGGAGATATCATAGTCAAATATCTCAGTCCTTAGATGTTGATTACCTTTTCCATATTTCCATATTTCATGATATCTTCCTTTCTTTCTTCACACATTTCCTTCTATGAAATCCATTCATAGTTCCTCCAATTTTTCAACCACCTCATAATCCATATGAGGACATACTATGTTGATTTCATCTAGAGAATGTGTGACCCATGCCTTCTTGCATCCTTTCAAAGGAGGAGATCCTTTCTTTTGATCATGCTCTTGAGATCATGTTACCTGCAACCATATGGCATGACTTTATAATATTGAATACAAGTATACATACCTCATTTTCCTTTAGGTCATATTAGACTTCCTTTCAACAACTTCCTTGATTGAAATAACTTCAATCCCTTGATCTGCTTCACCTCTTTTGTCATCATAGCATCATCCCATGAATTCCACAAGTTGGAATTATTGATGAAACCCTTGCCTCCTTTTGATTGGTGAACCTTCTGATGAAGATTCCAATAGAGGATCTTGAGTATCCTCATCTATAAAATGTTCTATTTTGACTTATATATGATGAGATTTATGATCGATGACCTTTTTATTCTTTTCCCATAAGCGTTACTTATGCTTCTGATGAGGATACCAAGAGCTATATCCTTCCATAGGTGACTACCATTAAATTCAAATATATTTCATGCTTTACTATGATGATTTCATGATATATTACTTTTAATGCTTCTATGATGCCATGATGCATCCTATCATTTTCGTTAGTGATTCATGATAGCCCTATCTTACAATAGAAAACTTGAAAACAGGAACTTGAAAAGTACTAGGTGAGGAAGATTATCTCAATTGTAGTAGAGATCTCTTACTTCCTCTTTCTTGGACTTCTTCTTTTCACCTCCCTTCACTTCTTCAGTGATACATGCTTATTCTATACCTCTCTTGTTATTTTCCTTCTTGAGCTTAGGACAATATCTTTTTTAAAGCCCATATTATTGAAATCCATAGCATTGAACCTTAGCCAAGTTCTTATTCTCTTTATGAGGGCCAAATGTTGTCAATTTTAAACTTCGAAGAGTTTGAAAAAAATAAAAATTTTTAGACCTTCTCTTCATGACTGGAACTTGGAGGTCGAGTCAACATAGTAACTGCTCTCTTTCTACCTTAATAGGACGATGGGTGGTAAGGGGGGTGTGTTACAGTTTGAGTCCATTTAGATTTCACATCCACCTGGTCACCCTAGTGTCTTAATTCCATCTTATTAATATCATATACTGTGTATGTATGTGTACATCACATGAGGGTCTCTCATATATACATTCCTTGTGTTATTTAGATGGGGATCATCACACTAAATATTACCATTGCTTATGATGGTTGCATGGGTGAATTATCTATGTGCGTCACATACATGAATCTCTAGTGCCCATCCTTTATTTCCACTAGGTTCTTATGCAGTTTAGGTGTTTCATTGGGTGCATTATGTGGTTAGGGTTAGGGGGGTTAGCAAGCTAAATGTTAGGGGTTTCATGTTTTAGGGATCAATGCGTTATGTTAGTGAGTTAACATTACCAAAGGTTAGCATCTTTTCCATTGGATGCATATGTGCATCAATTAATGTGTTTTCTACATGCTTATATGGGTTAGGTGTTTGTGTCACTTACTTTTATTAGTTGTTTATGTGTGACACTTATGTGATCTAAATTATTATATGGGTTAGGTGTGTCACTAGGTGCATTAAGTGGTAGAGGTTAGGAGCAATATTGGGTTAAGTGTTTAGGTGTTTGATGTACTAGATTAGTTGTAATTAAAAAGGGTTGAGGTTATGATACTAGTGGTTTAGGATTAAGTTAGCATGATAATGTCACAAAAGGTTGTATTTGGTGATAATTAAGAATTCTATCCAAAAATATTTGGAGTATGTGGACATCTACGTTGGTGTTTCCTTGATGGTCACCCAAAAAAGATAAAAGGTACTACCAATGGCGATTGTTAAAGCACACTGCATTATTGACATTGATGGATATAATCAATGAATACACATCATTGCAAGTGACAAAAACTATGGTGATATTTCCTTGGTCGTGACAAAAACAAGATTTCTACTATAAGTGACAAATGTCACAAAAAAACATATATGCAAGGAAAAACAACCATCAAGGAAGGACCATCACCACAAGTGTCCTTTTTGGTGAAGGTCCTCTTCATTGCCATCAAAATTGTCCTTGAATAGATAGAAATAATCATGATCATTGGTCATTTTGGTGACATTAATGGTCACTTATCCTTTATTGTTTCATTTCTATGGAGAATTCAGTAGAAGCTAAAATTGATGATAGAGGTGGATAAAATAGAACTAACTAGTGCTTTACCATTAACTTTACCCCTAATTTGAAAAATAAATTACACTTTTTATGGTATTTGATAATATTTGAGAAGGTTGAAAGGAGAGAAGTCAGATTGATCAATTATGAATTAATTAATTAATTCTCAATTGTTATAGTTTTTTGGATCATTTGTTTCCATCCTACTTTCATCACTTGTATGTCTAGTTCACATCCTTTTTGCTTCATTTAACATCCACTTTTGTGTATGTTGGAATGCTTTGCATTTCCTTAATGTCATCCCGGTGTTCTCATCATAACCTATTGGCGACAAAGCATATGTATGTGTATATACACTTCTACATCTTTTCTATACTAATTTTCATTGACTTGGCATCTTTGTTATCTCTAATATTACATTTATTTGTGACAAATCTATGAATCTTAATAGACTTTTTGACATCAAATTGACATCTTCGCAATCTCATGTGTGGATACATTTTTGATTTGTTTCCCCATTTTAATATACCTTGTTAGTATCATTTTAATATACCCTCGACATCCTTTTTTCCATGTAACCACACACAGGAAACCCTCAAAGACTACATTATTGTTGATGGATTGTAACCAAGGTAAATTGTTAGATGGTAACCAAGATAAATTGTTAACATAGACCATAATACACCTAACCTGGCAGGAAGATATAATATTAAAATATCATAGATAATAAATCTAGGGAATTTACCCTAAGATGTCTTATTTCTATTCACAACACTCAACCACTCCACCTAACCCACTATGTTATATCCTAACATATTGTATTCGTCTCTTCTTCATATTCCCCCCTTTGGAATCATATTAGACTTTATAGAACAATGATGCTGGAGCATTGTAATGGACTCCACTTTGTGCACTTTTTTGGGCCATTAACATTTAATATTTAAGGTTTGGAAATTAATATTTAGTATTTAGGGGTAAGGGTTCAAGTGTTATGGTGTTTGAGTTATATGAATCACCTTAGAGTTAGGTATGTAGGTTGGGTGTATGGGTTAGATTTGTGGTTAGAAGTAGGTTTTGTGTATTTATCATGTTATGTATGATTCTTTTGTATGTGGAACACTAGGTGTACTATGGGAATAATGTATACATACCATCCTAGATCCATCTTAACCCTTAATCTATCAAGCACTGAGCAAGATTAAATCTCTCAAGGTGCAAACCTTTTTTAAAGTGAAAAAGTTTGGGAAATGTTTGTACCTTGAGAAATTTGATCCCTCTCGATGCTTAATAGATATAGAGTTAGGACGGATATAGGTTGGTTTATTACTTTCATAATAAAATAAATGGATAATAAAATACATTTATTGTTAAAATTTTATATAACGCCATGCTTTGACAAGTTATAGTTTTGATTTTTTTTTTTGCTCTACGCTTTATCCAAGTATTGATATTTCATGAATTGATATATCACCATAGTATATAATTGTAGTCTAAAACATTGATGGGGGATATGCAATTTATGTGAGAGCTCAAATTGTATTTTAAACTTCAAGCAAATATTGATTATATGTTATGCCAAGCCTTATCTTTCAATAACATTAATAAATATATTAAAATTACTAAACATGAATCTACTCATTGTCACTTAAAATCAATTAAATAGATATCTCCTACTTCTTTTTTTATTGATAACATAATCACACAAACTAGTCAAAATGTTCATCTATGGTGGTGTATTTCACGTCCTAGTATAGCACAATGGTTTCCATGCCATCCGCTCCAGTTTGAAAATTGGTTTGTTCTCCTTTAATGAAAAATGAATAGTGTATAAACAACAAAAGAGTTCAAATGAATGTTGCATATGTAACAATGCTTATTATCAATCAATTCTCACCGATTTTCAAAATAATAATAATGTACAAGTTCAACAAAAAAGTGATAGAAAGCAAAATAATTTTACAATTTCAAATTAAATTACTTACTATGTCATATGATAAAAAATGTGAAAGGAAGTTATATAATTGAACTTCTTGTAAGTATGGATGGAGGGCCATGTGCGACATTGTGATGTCCCAAGTGGCATTGGACACAGTGGAAAATAGAGTTGTGGATTGATCCTCCCCTGACTGCACTGTAATGTAACTGTGATGCCTCGAATAAACCTTCTTCTCTTGAAATTTTCCACTCTCAAGTTTTACTTTTGGGATGGATAATTGATATTCTTTGTGTGTGTGTGTGTGTGTGTGTGTGCGTGAGAGAGAGAGAGATGTGTAATGAAGCTTATTTATGAGTAATTATTTAAAGTATGTTTGAGTTGATTTGATTTTTGCTACTCTTTTTTTTTAATGTAGTATATTTTTATTATTTTTTTAATGTTATGTCACATAACATAATGTGATAACATCTCCCCCATATTGGGCTATAGAGCACCTCTCAGCAAAATTAGGTATGTTGCTTATGCTAAGTGGACCACTTATGTACACAAATGTGTTTCTTATGTGCATTGTTTGTATATAAGGGTTATTAATGTGGATTACATGTGTGGTTTAGGTGTGTGGGTTATCTGCATGAGCAAGTGCAATATAGGTCAGGTCCATCACTTATCTCAAGTGTGCCACTTATGTGTATGTATGTGCAGGTACGCGCATCACTTATATACATAGATTAGGTGCATGAAATATATTTTGGTTACATGTGTGGGTTAGGTATATGGGTTTAATGCATAGGTAGGTGCATAACTGATCTTGGGTGTGTGACTAGTTATATGCATGAGTGTGTGGTTAGGTGCATAGTCTATAAGATGCATCCTTTATGCTAGTTGCATTTCTTATGCACATGAATGTGTATCTTCTGCATATGTGTTATGTGTACAATTCAACTATGTAAATTAAATGTGAGGGTTAGTTGAAAGACTTGTAATATATGTGATTAGGTGCATCACTTATGTTAGATGAACCAATTATATATGCTAGTATGACATTACATTTGTTGCTTATCTACACAAGTTAATATGTGTGCATGGGATAGACATGCATGGGTTAACTACGTGGGTTACATGTTTGGGTTAGGTTCATGGGTTATATTTGTTTCTTTTGAGGAAAACCTCATGGATTCCTTCCCTCTGTGGTATTTATAAATGTAATTAGATAGTTCAATTTCCAGCCACAATTTCTATTTGGTAACCCCATTAAACTCAATGGGAATGGATCCCATGATATCTATATGAAACATGCATTTGATGTAGTTATTCAACCAATTGAGTTATCCTTTGGGGCTAAAGGTGCATGGGTAAATGCATATTTCATGCTAGTTTATTACGCTAAGTTTCTTGTGCGTGTGGGTGCAAGGGACTTTAGATCTATTACAGGCAAAAATTTCATAGGTTAAGCATGGTTCTTATGTTAAGTTCATCACTTATGTTCATGTGTGTGTTTCTTAACATGTGTGCCATTTATATACACATCTCAACTATGTGGATTCATATGTGTCAGTTAGTTTCATGAGTTATATATGTGGTAAGTGAAATATAGGTTAAGTGCATCCCCTATATTAGGCACACTTCTTACATGTGTGGGTGTGTAGGTAGGTTCATGGGTCACGTGACTCACCTATGTTAACTTCATAATTTAATTATGTTCCTTATAAACATGGACTAAGTTCCCAGGCCATTAAAAACTACATGGCTTACATGTGTGGGTAGGTGAATAAAATATAAGGTAGGTAGCTTAATGATGTGAATGCATTACTTCTTTATATGGGCTAGGTGCATGTGATATGTATGAGGGTTACATGCAAGGATTAGTTACATGGGTTAGATGTCTTTAAGTGCAATATAGGTTCAATTCATCTCTTTTTCTGGGCGTGTTTCATATGTGTGTGGATGAATGGGACATTAGGTGCATTGCTAGGAATATAAGTTAGGCACACCATTATGTTAGTTATGTCGTTTGCATGTGTATTTTATGCACACAGGTTAGGAATGCATAGGCTAAATATTGGGTTATGTTGCATGGGTTCGATGTTTAGGTAGACTCCAAGGTTGCATGTAATGTTCATGTTCATTAGGTGAATTTCTTATATGTGTGAGTGTATTGCCAACTGCATAGGTTAGGTGTGCCACTTAGGTGCATGAGTATGTCATAATTTAAGTGTCTCTCTAGGGTAAAAGGGTTAACTACAAGGGTTACATGTGTACGTTGTTAATTGCATGGGTTATATGTGTGTAGGTGCATAAGATAAGTACATTGCTTAAGTTATTTGTGTTTTTGTGTTGGTATGTGGTTAGCTGCGTCTCTCAAGAAAAATGTATTCTTTATTATGAATGTGACAACAACATAATCCTTGTCCAATAAATTGCTAACACTGTTAGGCCCCTATACTGTTAGTGTAACCCATTATTGTTATTAGTACAACCCACTTATTATATTGATGTATCCATGTAGTGCCCATATTGTTACTATTGTGCCCCATAGAATCCCACTATTGTTATTATT
>APFE030403325.1:2652-17208 GCA_000404065.3 Pinus taeda
TGGGAAAGGGCATTTAACTATATGGGAGAAATAAGGAGAAACTGAAAACCGGGGTGGGAAAACAGAAATTTTTACAAAAGATTCAAAACCAAGCAGTGCGAAATGGATAGAAATTGGACAAGCGAGGAATCTATACCCTCGCTTGATTGATGTTTAAAAACCAACTTTTGGTGGTCCAAAAGATTTTTCAGTGGGAAGGCCATGAGCCGAATTGGATCCTAAAACACTCTCTAAGTTTCATAACTCTGAAAAATTCATGCCAAAGTTTCAAAGACTTACAAAAGTCGAGCTTATCAGGAATACCCTAGGAACATTTGTAATTTGTGAGCAGCGCGGAGCAACGAGGACCTTCGGTCAAGCACGCAAGCCGTTGGCCCATGGTAACATGCACTGCCACGAAACAGCAAAATGGGAGGTCTTTTGGAGAAACAAGTAAGGTTTCTGATATGCGATTAACAGTCTGGGTTACTAATTGCATTTCGCTGGGCAAACCCCTCAGAGAAGAAAAAGCCCAGAGCGACCCGGACCCGAAAAGTCAAAAACCGTACGGAATTCACCGATTCCATCAGAGGCAGGTCCCACATGAAAACTGGCAGGATATCGGAAGGGCTTCGAGCGGTAAGCGGTTTCAACTGAGTCTCGTCCGATGCCACACACTAGGTGCCACACGTCCAGCGAAAGAGAGAGAAAACCGCTCACATCGGACAGGTAAACGTCATGCAACTTACCTACCCGATATGGACGGAGACTGTAGGATCTGGAGGTTCTAGATCGACGGCGGACGTGCGATCCGACGGATGACCGGATTCAACGGGGTAAACAGGTTGAGTTGTATAAAGTTTGAAGCCTGGCATGAACAATGAGTTGGCAGAAGAATCATGTTCGCAGGCAATCTGGGAGTTAAACGGAAATAACGACCGTTCAAACATTTCCAAGAGAACTGACACTCGGTTCGTTATGAAACAGGTGGCCACCTCCCTATGAAGCATTACACAGTGTTGATGACGCAGAACAAGGGAATTCAAACGAATATAGGCAGAAGAACCAGAACGCTAGGAAGCGGAAACTAACAGTCAGAAAGCAGACTGGCTTTAAAGCCACGAACTGACAGAGACAAAGGAAGCAGTAAGCAGTGAGAAAAACGAGTAAGAAAGCTAAGAGCAGAGAACAGAGAAAGTAAGTTGAGCTGACCTACAGAGCAAAGGCAACATCGAGACAAAGCCATAGAGAGTCAGAGAGTTTGTGCACTCCAAAGAAGGCTTAAGAGGTTCAAGTGAACTCCTCGGCATAGGCCTGTCATGTATGAGTCTCAGATTGGGCTCATACTACTGTGACCAGCAGAGGTCGAGTTTTAGTAACGAGAGTCTATGTACTCCAGTTCTATTGATTTATATCTGTTGAGTGAGACTCCAATTGAGCTCACTGTTGTAAAAAAAACTCTGCTTTGAAAACATAATAGAGAGGCCACCACTGAAGGCTGGACCAGGAGACGTGGCCCAGGAGCATTGGGTGAACTCCTTATTAAACTTGTTGTATTTACATGTTTTCCTGTTGTGTTTTCTCTAACTACTTCAGTGTCTATGTATTTTGCAATCTTATCGATTTGTTGCATAAAGTAACATAGGCACATCCATGGGTCTGTAATACCTTTAATTCTTTGTCCTAGATAAATCCCAGATCAAATCCGCTTGATAAATTCCTCCAAACTTTTCCTCTATACTTCTTACCAGATTTAAATCTCCTCCTAAAATCACTTTCCCAGCTTGTGTTTCTTTTAAAACTTCCTTCAATGTGATCCAGCACTGTTCTTTATCCTTATAGTGGTTGGGGGCATATATATTTACGGACCTGTATCTCTCTTTCGTGTTCATTTGCCTAAGGTCCATTATTATCCAATGCTGATTTGTTTTCTTTTGAATTAATTCCCATGTTCCTTTTTTCCAAATTGTGCAGATACCCCCTGATGCTCCTATTGCCTGGATAGCTTCCCCTTCATAGTTTCTGAACTTTTTTTTAATATTTTCAGTGTCTTGGTTGTTTGCTTTTGTCTCCTGGACCATTAGAATATCTGGGTTTCCATTTGCTAATATATCTCTTGTTGCATTTTCTTTAAAAGATGTCCCCATTCCTCTGCAATTCCAGGAGACTATTATCATTATTTACCTGTTGGGTGGTGCATAGTTCCTTTCCCCTTTTGATGGGTTTTCTCAATGTTCCCTTTTTCCCTAGGAAAGTATCCATAGGATGTTGCGTTCCTAAAGCCATTTCTTTTGCTGTTGTTTCATCCCTTAGTTTTTTATTTGTCTTTCTTCTCACTTTTTTTTTATTTTCTGTGTTTGGGAATGCTTCCCTTGCTTGCTTTCTAGTTAAGATTTTGTCCGCTGAGGGAGGCAGTGAGAGGTGAGGGTTTGAGACTCTGGGGGAGTGACGAGATTTCGGAGAGTGGGGGGTTCTAGATCTAGATCTAGATCTAGATTTAGGTCCAAGAGATGGGGGAGGGCTGAAGGATCCAATGGATCGAAAGAATTTGATTGTTTGTCTTGTTTCGTTTGACCTGTTCCCATTTATTTTCCAAATCCTCCGTTTTTTCACTTTCATTTTCTTTTCTTTTTGTACATCTATTTGCGAAATGACCATATTCATGACATACCTTGCATTTCAAGGGAATTTGTTCATAGTCCAGTTGTTGTATGTGTGTCCACTGATCCACTTTGATTTTGATAGCCTCTGGGAGTCCTCTCCCTAGATCCACTTCTACACATATTCGGGCACATGCATGCATGTTTTCCTTCGGCTCACATCTGTCTATGTATTTCCCAACTGTGTTTCCTATGGCTTTAACTGATTCGTCTCCCCAGCAATGGAGGGGAAGATGCGGCAATCTCACCCATACAGGTAAGCACTTGAGACATCCATTTCTGGATCAAAGTTCGGTGTCCATTTGTTCAAATATAGTCCCCTTGTGTCCATAAAATACGGCCCATTCATGAATATCAGGTCTCGGTCCTCCTCGGTCTCAAAAATGAAAGGTGTAATACCCTCTGCCACAGAACCTGATTGAAATTTTTCCATTTATTGAAGCCGACCAGTTTCTTTCTACCCATTTTTGGACAGTGTTGGGTGATGGCCACAACCCAGTAAACTGCCCTACTAATCCTCTTTCTGCCAGGGAGAGTGCTGCTTTTCGTGGGAGAGCAAGAGGGAGTGATATCTCTAGTATTTCTTCCATTCTTTTGACAAACTTTGAAATTGTTGGTCGGCTATTTACCAAACCCATTGCAGAAATGAGGGAGGCAAAGGCTTTGGTTGTTACTTCCGATTCTTGTGGGTGATCTAGATGGCGATCTTCATCCTCTAATGGATCCATATTGCTCGGGCCTCAGCAGCAGGAGGCCGCTGAGGGCAACTACAGATTGTTGCGTGCTTGCATCAGAAGATGTTGGCTTACAATCTCTCCTTCTGTGGTCTGAAATCGGGCCTCGGCAGCAGGAGGCCACTAGGAGCCGCATGAGTTGCGGCTCTGGGTGCTGCAGCAGCTAGGGCTGCGCGCGAGCATCCTCAGTAGCTCTCATCTATCAAAAAATGATAATGTTGTTATCCCTAGTGAATTTGGGCGATTTTTGAAGATCTAAAGTGCGATTCATTTAAACAAACAAAAAAATTAACGCCTCCTAAGCCCAGGGTCAAAAGCCTCTAGCCCTAACCTCAACCTTCTTTTCCCTTGTTGTCAGCCTTCTAAGGTTGCTAAACCCTAGTCACAGTCTTTCCCAAGCCTTTAGGCCTCTTGGCCTCCCTGCTTCCTCCTTTGTCTGCCCTCGGATCCTCCCTTTTCCCTTGCAGCAAGCCTAGAGGCTTCTCCTGGACTTACGGCAGGCCCTTGAGGCCTCTTCTTGGGTGTCGCAAGCCTTAAAGAGCCTCATTCAACCCTAGCGTAGGCTCTAAGGCCTTCGCAGCCCTAGTCATATGCCTATAAGGCCCTTTCCCTCTCATCCATGGCCTTCCCTTGCCTTTCTAGCCGTCTTCGCCCCTTCTCATCTCTGATTTGGATTGTTAATGAAATTTTTTGAGCTAATACTTCTTGTCTGCAAAGGTATTGGTCAAATTTTTGTGGTTGCAAGAGATCATCCCATTGGAGAATTTTTGGACAAGAAGACTAGTCATCTGCTAAGCTTAAAAGGCCTATTGGTTTGTCTATCAAAACCCTCACCTTCCTCACTGTTTTGCTACAACCATCTGACCATTTCTTAACAATGGTGAAATTTTCATTTAACTACCCTAAAATCATCAACAAGTTATCTAAATCCATTATCTAGTCATTGCATAAATTGGGCATTCATTGTTTAGCTTGTTTCGTGAAAATCTAATAATTGTCATAAGCATTATAAAGTGTGATATTGGCATCTAAGGGAAGCTAATTCATTAAAAATTTGGTATTGGCAAAGTGGTTTGATAGTGGATTGACTCATTTGCATTTTGTCATTCATAGGCATCTTCACCTTTGCATCCTAAAAGTTCTCTAAACTAAGTTAACTTACTATTGTCCTATTGTTCATTAAATGTCACTTGAACATAAGTAACATAAATGTTTTCATTTGTTCATGCTCTATTGATAAGAATTTCTCATCATGGAAGGTATTATTTACATTGTCTATATTGTTTACATTGAATTTCCTGAAGTGACTAGACAATTGGTGAAGTCTCTAACTTTGCTATTAAGAACGTTAACATTGTTGTTTCTTGTGAGTTACATAAGTTTCAAAGTTCCTAATAAGCTCACTCTCACAAGCACATAAGCTTAAGATCTAATATGTTGTTGAGTACTTGAGCAAACTATCCATTGGTTACATCGATATATCTCGTAAGCACTTTTTTAATTGGCACTCCTTGTGTTTAAGATTGTCTCTTACTCATTGATAAGTACTCTATGTCATAAGATAATCATAACTAAGTACTTAAAGTCAATAAACAATCTTAACTCAAGATCACTCAATCAATTTTCATTTGCATCTTAGGCCTAGATTTACATTAATAAATTAACCTCCAAGCATAAGCTTCGTTGATAGAGAGATAGGAACACCCTTCATGTCTTAACTTGCAAAGGATAGACCCTCTTTAGTGGTTAAAATGATGACCTTGCAGTCGTCAGAGCCAGTCTTTGCAATGCCAAAGGCATCAAGTACGTTAGATTTCAAGGAGAGGTATCATTAATTAAGCCTTTGCTTGCTTCATCTTGATTTCTCTACCACCTACTTTTGAGACTAGCCTCAAAACAGCTAGGGAATAAGGGATTCACTTAGCTAGGCATACAATTAAAATCAATCAAGATTGTTGCATCTCACTTAGGTCATAGGATTTGCAAGTATATATGATAGTTAAGCATATAAGCAATGATTGTTCATCTGGTCACCTGGTATTTAATTAATCTAAAGTAGTTGACTCCATAAGGCACTGGTCTCATATATAAATATAACCAAAACTTTAAAATCTTGATAGAATAAACCAAGTGGCTAAGCCATTCTCTCATTTCATAGGGACTACAACCCATAGTATGTTGTTCGAAGACAGTTAGAACGAAGAGGTCGGGATCAGAGCAACAACCCCTGACCTGAGTCATAGTCGCACCGTGCCTGTACAATTTGAGCAACAACAAGTCCAAAAAAAGAGCCTGCAAAATTCACAAGATAAACAGACGCATGACAATCAATCATAGACCTTTTCAAAAATAGTCTAAACGAACAACATGCCTTGGCCTATGCATTTGGTTTATTCCATGCCCTCCCAAATTGCCAAGAATAAAGCACTTTTCCAAAATCTTGTAAGTGTTGCTTAAGAGAGTTATAGGCCTTCAATTGATAATCAATTCAAGATCCCTCACCTTCAAGATAAATTGATGTTGATCTGGTTAATGAGCTCACCCAAAGACTATGTTCTAATGTATTCTTAGAAGATTTGAAGTAGGTCTAAAATCCACAAAACCCTAGGAAGCCTTATAAAATTTGTAGGATAATTTCTTTAGGCCCAATGACTTTCTTCCATATGTTGCAAAGCAACTTAGAAATCATCCAATAAGAGGGACCATTCATAATTTTTTTGTCTTGTTAATGTTCAAGGGAACACATTCACAAAAATATGCATGGCCACCCTACATTCTTCAATTATTCCTTACAACAAACAAATAAGCATGTAGTTAGAAAATCAACTCTTTCCCAATTCAGACCTTAATTGGCACAATTTACATCTGATTTAATAGTTGCAAAATGCTCAAAAGCTTGTTTTGTAGCGAAGGCTCTTAGGAATTTTCTATGAATTTTTTGAGGGTTTGTCCTTGATTTTAGGTAAATCAAAGCAGCCACATATTTTTTCACCTTTATATTTCCTTACTCCAACCACTTTGACACAATGCTTAAAGCCCGGTAGTTGTCATATAGGCTTTCATTTTAGTCCATAACTCATTCCAGCATGAGCCCACCCTAAGCCCCGTCTTTGGGATCACCTACCAGAGCTTTCTCAATGTTGTGGAGATAATGAATTCCATCTAAATGTGAGACATTAAGTATGTCACAGTTTCTTAAGATGTGTAGCATTTTTGCACACAATGAAACAAAGGAGATTTTTGGTTAATGGTCTAAAAGTGTTGCTTGAATCGTGGTCATATAATCCAAGCTTAAATCTCAAGTTTTACCAAGCCTGGCCTCCTCCTCTCTCTCACATTTGTGCCTGCTCATGCATATAATGCAAAGCTTGGATCTCAATTTCACAAAGCCATCCCACCACTCTCTCTCTCTCAAATCTCTCTCGCATGTCTGGCTAACAATCCTTCTTCATTAGTTGATTATAAAATACTAAAGCCTGCACAAACAAGCCAAATGGCATAAATGTTGGCTAGCTCCAAAAAAAATATGTATTCAGCCATTTGAATGAAAGAGGTACCTATAATTCAAAACACCGCTACCTTAACTTCTTGTCAATAGAAAATATCTACAAAATTATTTGAATCAAAAATTCTTCTAACCATCTTTTCATGAGAATGGTTCATTAAACCCCAAATTTTCAGTAGATGGCCTTCATTGACAAGATCCATAGAGGGTTTCCACATCCATATCCTATCTATATAATTTCTACAAAACTCCAAATTATTTGGGGGATTTTAGGTTATTGGGTTTGTTCAAAAAGTCATGTAGAATAACAATTTTGAAATTTGGTTTTTGGGGTTCTTGTTTGGAGGAGCCCCTCACAATCAGACACCATGGCTAAAGTATTTAAGGGTGGAAAAATAATTAATCCCCTCATGTAAATTAATTAATTTTTCCCGCAAAATAAACTTAAATCCTAAGCCAGAAAATTAATAATTTAGAGTTAATAATTTAGTTTTAGAGAAATTAATTTATCCAAGTGGAAAATGACCAAAAAAATTGTAGGTCAAAAAGAAGTTAATTTTTTGAGGTCCCCCACCAAGGAAAAAATGGATTTTTTTTTTTAAATTAAGCCCTTGGACCTTGGTGGTTAAGTCAAAGCAAAACTTTTGAGGAAATTAATTTAAAAATTTAATTTTTGGATTAATAAAAAAGGGGTTTTATGAGAAATACTAAAATTCCTCAAATAAAAAAAAAAAATCAACGGTGGAGATTAAAAGATCATCAAACTTTTTTCAACAGTCCAGATTATTTTGATGGGGATCAAGCCTACTAGTCGTTATTTTGATGGAGATCAAGCCTACTAGTCATGATGATAGCTCTAGTTCTAAACTGTTGTAATTTTGTAACGTTGGTGTTAAGCCATTGTTCTGCTGAGAACATTTGAATATCATAATAAAAAACTTTGGGGTTCAGTTCATGGTGTCTTTGTCTCATTGATCTGTGGTACGTGCTAGCTATGTGCTTTCCTATATTGTGCTAAATTTTTATATAAGCTTGTTATTTCATTTGTTGGCGAAAAGAGCATTCTATTGGTAGATTTTGGGTCTATCTTAGGTGATCTAATTCACCATATGTCTAACAAGTTTGCTTGAAGAAATATATAGAGATTTGGAGGTACACCAACCCCTGGGCTCCAAGTTCACACTCTGTCGGCATGGGCTGACCTTGTTTGGGCTCCAGAGAATTTATATGATTGTCTTACTTCGCTAAAGGTTGTGATTGATACTCTTACCTTTAGAAATACATTGAGCCATTGTCATTATTTAAAAAACAAAATTCTCAAAAAACATTTCATTTACAAGCATTATATATTTTGTAAAAATATTTTTTTGTAAAATATTTTTCTAACCCTTGTTTTGTTTGGGGTTTTATTTTGAATTTTTGTATATATTGGGCTTCTGGGGAATTCTATTTTCATTTGTGCAAATGAGATTCAAGTTATTCAAAGAGAATTGTTGGGGTTTGGAACTAGATCTAGTCTCCATTAAATTTGCAAGGCCAACATTCAAGATTTTGCAGTGAATTTGGGTGATTTTTGAAGATCTAAAGTGAGATTCATTTTTTGCAGGGGTTTTTAAAAATATTAGTGCCTCCTAATTCCAGGGTCAAACCTCTAGCCCTAGCCTCAACCTTCCTTTCCCTTGTTGTCATCCTTCTAAGGCAGCTAAACCCTAGTCGCAGTTTTCCCCAAGCCTTTAGGCCTCTCGACCTCCATTGTTCCTCCTTCCTCTGCCCTCGGATCCTCCCTTTTCCCTTGCGGCAAGCCTAAAGGCTTCCCTGGCCTTGCCACAGGCTCTTGAGGCCTCTTCTTGGGTGTCGCAAGCCCTAAAGAGCCTCATTCAACCCTAACGTAGACTCTAAGGCCTTCGCTGCCCTAGCCACATGCCTATAAGGCCTTTTCCCACTCATCTGTAGCCTTCCCTTGCCTTTTAGCCCTCTTTTTCCCTTCTCATCTCTTATTTAGATTGTCATTGAAATTTTTTGAGCTAATACTTGTTGTCTGTAGAGGTATTGTTCAAATTTTTGTGGTTGCAAGAGATTATCCCATTGGAGAATTTTTGGACACGAGGACTAGTCATCTTATTAGGCTTAAAAGGCCTGTTGGTTTGTCTCTCAAAACCCTCACCTTCCTCACTGTTTTGCTACAGCCATCTGACCATTTCCTAACAGTGGTAAAATTTTCATTTAACTGACCTAAAAATCATCAACAAGTTATCTAAATCCATTAGCTAGTCAATGCATAAATTGGGCATTCATTGTTTAGCTTGTTTCGTGAAAATCTTATGATTGTCATAGGCATTATAAAATCTGATATATAACTGTGGCATTCGCATCTAAGGGAAGCTAATTCATTAAAAAGTTGGTGTTGGCAGGGTGGTCTCATAGTGGATTGACTCATTTGCATTTTGGCATTCATAAGCATCTTCACCTTTGCATCCTAAAAGTGCTCTAAACTAAGTTAACTTACTGCTGTCCTATTGTTCATTGTATGTCACTTGAACACAAGTAACATAGAGGTTTTCATTTGTTCATGCTCTATTGATAAGAATTGCTCATCGTGGAAGGGATTATTTACATTGTTTACATTGAATTTCCTAAAGTGACTAGACAATTGGTGAAGTATCTCACTTTGCTATTAAGAACACTAACAGTGTTGTTTCTTGTGAGTTTCATAAGTTTCAAACTTCCTAATAAGCTCACTCTCCCAAGCACATAAGCTTAAGATCTAAATATCGTGTTGAGTACTTAAGCAAACTGTCCATTGGTTACATTGATATATCTCATAAGCACTATTGAAATTGGCACTCCTCCTTGCATTTGAGATTGTCTCTTATTCATTGATAAGTACTCTATGTCATTAGATAACCATAACTAAGTACTTAAAGTCAATAAACAATCTTAACTCAAGATCACTCAATCAATTTGCATTTGCATCCTAGGCCTAGACTTGCGAAGGATAGACCTTGCAGTCATCAAAGCCACAGTCTCTGCAACGGCGGAGGTATCGAGTACGTTAGATTTCAAGGAGAGGTATCATTAACCAAGCCTTGCTTGCTTCACCTTGACTTCTCTCTACCACCTACTTTTGAAACTAGCATCAAAATAGCTAGGAATTAAGGGATTCACTTAATCTTGATAAAACCAAACATGTGGCTAGGCCATACAATCGTGTCTCCCGGCCTTGTTGGTTGCCAACGGGCCTTGCATTCTCTCATTTCATAGGGAATACCCCCATAGTCTGTTGTTGGGAGATAGCTAGAACGGAGAGGTCGGGGATCGGAGTAACATCCCCTCACCTGAGTCATAGTCATACTGTGCATGTATAATTTGAGTGACAACAAGTCCAAAAAAAGACCCTGCAAAATTCACAGGATAAACAGACACATGACAATCATAGACCTTTTCAAAAATAGTCTAAACGAACAACTTGCCTTGGCCTATGCATTTGGTTTATT
Source organism: Pinus taeda (assembly GCA_000404065.3). Classification (NCBI taxonomy): domain Eukaryota; kingdom Viridiplantae; phylum Streptophyta; class Pinopsida; order Pinales; family Pinaceae; genus Pinus; species Pinus taeda. Next base: position 13,025 of record APFE030403325.1, read on the forward strand.
CCATGCCCTCCCAAATTGCCAAGGATATAGCACTTTTCCAAAATCTGGTAAGTGATACTTCAGAGAGTTATAGGCCCCCATTTGATAATCAATTCAAGATCCCTCACCTTCAAGATAAATTTCATGTTGATCTGGTTAATGGCTCACCCAAAGACTATGTTCTAATGTATTCTTAGAAGATTTGAAGTAGGTCTGAACCCACAAAACCCTAGGAAGCCTTATAAAATTTGTAGGATAATTTCTCTAGGCCCAATGACTTTCTGCCATATGTTGCAAAGCAACTTAGAAATCATCCAATGAGAGGGACCAGTCATACATTTTTTGTCTTGTTAATGTTCAAGGGAACACATTCACAAAAATATGCATGGCCACCCTACATTCTTCAATTATTCCTTACAACAAACAAATAAGCTTGTAGTTAGAAAATCAACTCTTTCGCAATTCAGACCTTAATTGGCACAATTTACATGTGATTTAATAGTTACAGCATGCTCAAGAGCTTGTTTTGTAGTGGAGGCTCTAAAGAATTTTCTATGAATTTTTTTGAGGGTTTGTCCTTGATTTTGGGTAAGTCAAAGCAGCCACATATTTTTTCACCTTTATATTTCCTTACTCCAACCACTTTCACAACATGCTTAAAGCCCGGTGGTTGTCATATAGGCTTTCATTTCAGTCCATAACTCATTCCAGCATGAGCCACCCTGAGCCTCGTCTTGGGGATCACCTACCAGAGCTTTCTAAATGTTGCGGAGGGAATGAATTCCATCTAAATGTGAGATATTAAGCATGTCACAGTTTCTTAAGATGTGTAGCATTTCTGCACACAATGAAACAAAGGAGATTTTTGGTTAATGGTCTGAAAGTGCTGCTTGAGCCGTGGTCATATAATCCAAGCTTCAATCTCAAGTTTTACCAAGCCTGGCCTCCTCCTCTCTCTCACATTCGCACCTGCTCATGCATATAATCCAAAGCTTGGATCTCAATTTTCACCAAACCAGCCCACCACTCTCTCTCTCACAGATCTCTCTCGCATGTCTGGCTAACAATCCTTCTTCATTAGCTGATTATACAATACTAAAGCCTCCACAAACAAGCCAAATAGCATAAATGTTGGCTAGCTCCCAAAAAAATATGTATTCAGCCATCTGAATGAAAGAGGAACCTATAACTTAAACACCGCTACCTTAATTTCCTGTCAATAGAAAACATCTACAAAATTATTTGAATTAAAGATTCTTCTAACCATCTTTTCATGAGAATGGTTCATCAACCCCAAAATTTCAGTAGATGACCTTCATTGACAAGATCCATAGAGGGTTTCCACATTCATATCCTATCTATATAATTTCTACAGAACTCCAAATTAGTTGGGGGATTTTAGGTTATTGGGTTTGTTCAAAAAGTACAATAACAATTTTGCAATTTGGTTTTTGGGGTTCTTGTGCAGCTCAGATATTCCAGTAATCATAATAAGGCCCTACATGCTTCAAAGAATTAAAATAACAGCCAAGGGTAGTATAGATTCAAATTGCTAACGTAACATAGAAGCACAATAGATATTCAAATTGCTAACGTAACATAGAAGCACAATAGATATTCAAATTGCTAACATAACAGAGAAGCACAGTAGATATTCAAATAATTAACAGAAGGCCCTAGAAAAGAAAGTCCTGTAGGGTTTTCTTAACCTGAAGTGCAAACTTTCTGCTTTTTGGAGTATCGGATGGCACAGCTTCTATATACTTCATCTCTTCTCTAAATATAATTTTTTTTTTGGGGGAGGGGGGGTCGCGGAAAGGCCCTGTCCTTGATCATCATGACCAACCCCTTCCTGCAGCAGCCATGGTTGCTATTTAATGTTTCTATGCTTGTGTTTCTTCTCTTTAGTGTTATGTTTTAACAACAATTTGCCCTCTGTTATGTTTTATCAACAATTTGCCCTCGAATCTATGATTGGGGTATTCTGGCTTCAGCCAACCCAATCTTTTGATTTTTGTTACTATATGCTTGCGGAGGCTGCTTGCACGGCCAGCTTTTTTATTAACGCCCTGTAAATAGTGTCGGAAACTTTAATTTCAAATTAAAATAACAAAGAAGGGAAAGTGGACCGAATGACTCACCTGATGAAATCCAGCTTCTCTAGTAAGAGGAATCCCGAGCTCAGAAATACAGGCATGGAGTCTATCATCACTGCCAAACAACTGAGAATAGCGCTGCAAACAGGCATCCTCCATGTTATTCAACGCCTCCGCCAGAGGATAGCTGATGGCGATGCCACCACCACCAAAAGCCATGCCGTGACTGAAGTGTGTATTGGCAGAGTGGCTCTCGGAGGAGCTCCCAATGTAATGCATCTCAGAGGGGTCATACTTACTCAGAACCTTCATCAAATTATAAACATTGAAAATTGTATCATCGTCCCCAAGAACAAACCACCGGACATTCTGCAAACGGAGCTTAAAAGTCTCCTGAACAATTCTGGCGATCCGAACGCCGGAGGGGTGTCCCGTCGGATTCGTGTAAGAGAAGTGAGAGGTGTCGTCAGATAATTTGATGGGCGGCAACGTCTCAGACGGATCGACGCTCCCGGGATCTTCGTCCAACCAAACGAAACCCCGCATTAGGTCGGGATTCCACCAGAGCTTGGCGTATTCTTTGCGCTTAGGCCAGAGCCGAGCCGATCCGCCTATGCCGAACAGAATGTGGTGGAGGTTTAAGCCCTCGGTCGCATTGGTTACCACGGGAAGCCGATCCTCATCCATTTTTGTTTCGGGGGAAACTGTGTGGAGGGGCTGCCAGGGGAAGGCGAGAGGACTCCCCTGCCATTCTTGTAGGGGATGCAGCCAACAGGAACGGTGGTTTCTGCCTGATGAAAAAACCAGAGAAAACCATGCTAATGTTGAGAAGACTAGGGACAGAATTAGGACTGCCAAGATGTGGGTTCGACCCTCACGCCATGCCCATCTATTGGACCTGTTTCTGAAGCGATCATGGATATACATCTTCCAATGCTTTCATCTCTAGCTCCCAATTTTCAGAAAACTACAGTGGTACTTTCCCGTTCCTATGTTTGGGATTTCGTTCACCATTAATATTCCTATTCTTTCTTTTCCTGTCAAAACCCACCAATTGGACCGTTCAAATCCGAGATGGGCACGTTGGATACTCGAAATTCAGATAATGACCAATGGGAAAAGAAGTCAGCACGCTTTTGAACATCAAATTAGCATACCCGTCGATATCAGCAACATTCAAACGAAAAATACAGTAGCTACAATACAAAGTCCAGTGGAAATGGGCTGTTCCTTCTCTTTTTATATTAATTGATGCTTACATGGCCCGCTCCGCTTCCGCTTTCTAAACCCACCATTCTTGGCACTCGACCGGCGGCATGGGCTGTTCCTTCTCCTTTTATAATAATTGATGCTCACAGGGCCCGCTTCGCTTTCTAAACCCACCATTCTTGGCACTCGACCAGCGGCCTCGAGCTGTAACTGCACTAATCCCTTCAATTTTTTATATATAAACGTTGTTAGGAGCACTAAGTTTAGCATAAAAGCAAGGTGGCGATTTTATGGGAACCATGTGATCTGTTTTTAAAATTTCCATCCAGTAAATTCTGTAACAAGAAGACAATGGGAAGATCTGTTTTAAAATTTTCAATTGAGTGAGCATGCATTTTTCAAGGTTGACTTGAAATATGGATCATGTACATCTTCATTGATCAATAACCGTTGGTTGTCATGTCCCCTTACCTCTTTTGAAGTTGATACATTGTATAGGAATCTTTCAAAAAGATGTCCTCTTCGATGTCGGAGTATACAAACATTTAAATATTAAGAATGGTGGACCAGGTGGGAAAAGGAGGGTGTTTATAGTTTTTTTTGTTAATTTAAATTCGGAAAATTAAAGAGTTATCTATATGTTTTGATAGGGTTTTGATTATTTTGAGTGCACTTAAATTATTGGATTAAAAAAAAAAAATAGAAACTTTGTAGGGTTAGAAATCTTATTTAAAAAAAAAAAAAAATTGTGAATTGCGTAAAATTGTGAATTTTGTTTTGGGATTTATTTTGCTTGTTTGTTTATTTATGTAGGTATTGGCATCCTTTTTATAGTATTTGTTGTTGATTTATTCTTCATTAGAGTTTATTTTTTTGATCCTTCGTGTTTTTTATGTATTT
>APFE030403325.1:31804-83207 GCA_000404065.3 Pinus taeda
ACCAAGAGTTCATGGGCCCTGTTGGGGTTAGTTGGGCAACCAACTTCTCAAGGTCATGACTTGGTCATATTATCTTCGTTTGACGCGTATGAGAACTCATTGGAAAGATATCTTCGAGGACTACAACTGTCAACACGATTGCCACAATAATCATGAGACAAATTTTTCCAAAAAATGTCATTTAGGGCCTCAAAATGGCTTCGGAACTTCATGACCCAAAAACTGCCAAAAATAGTAAATTGTGCTACAATTAAGGAAATTGAAAATATGAAAGAAACAATGGTGAGGGTCCAAGTGGAATAGGCGGCTAACCACCAATATCCATATGGATCAGTCCTCCCCGCTTAGGAATAAATGTCCCCATTGCATTGATTTCCTCCATGAGATGAGGAAACATCTGTTGAACTTAGTCCCTGGTGAGCCATTTGCCTTAATGAAGGAGTTGGACTGCTTTGACAAATTGATAGAGTTTTATCCTATGTTTTTTATTGTTCTTGATCTGTGTGTCCATGATTTGATCAATTGTGGCTTGTTCCATGTAGTCCAAGTTGAGCTCTGTTGGTGTGAGTTGTTCTACAATGTCAAATGTGTCCAACAATGGTGGAACGTATGGTCGAAGGTGGCCTACATTGAACATTGGGTGTAGACCAAGGAACAATGGGTTTTTGAGCTCAAAGACATTGTCACCAATGGCCTTGGTGATGGTGTATGGACCATATTGTAGCGGGAGAAGCTTACGGTGGGGTCCAACAAGTCACTCCTTATGCAAATGTAGCCAAACTTTGTCGCCCACTGGAACTTGTGTGACACTCGATGTTGATCATGGTGTTGCTTGTACTTAGCATTAGCTCTATCTAATATATCATGGACCTATTGGAAGATGTGTTGAATGTTCTCAATGAAGTTGCTAGCCCTTTCAGCTTCAGACTGCACATGCGCTAAATCTACTTGAGTGTATGCAAATGGTATGGCCACATCAATGGGGCATAATGGTTGAAATACTAGCCCTACCTGAAAAGGGATGTGACTTGCTGAGTTGTGGAGAGCTCTATTGTAGCTGTGTTGGACATAAGGGAGACTTTCATCCCATGTGCGTGGATACTTTGAGTTATACATGTGCAGAATGTGTATGATCATCCTTTTGACAACCTCTGTTTGGCCATCAGTTTAGGGATGGAAAGTCATGGGCTTAGTAAGTCTTATATTTAGCATCAACCAGAGACTTGACCAAAATGCACTCAGGAATCTGTTGTCTCGATTTGAGATAATGGACTGTGGGATCCCAAAGTGTACCCACACTCGCTCAAAGAAGAGTTTAGCAGTGGCCTCTACTATGATGCTCCTCTTGCAGGCCGCCATGACGACCATCTTAGAGAATCTATTGACGACCATGAAAATGCAATCTTTTCTATGCTTAATAGAAGGAAGGCCTGAATATAATCCATGGAGATAGATTCCCATGGCCGACTAGGAGTAGGTAGAGGAGTATACATGCCTTGCTTCTTGATGGTTGGTTTGGCAATGGCGCAAGCAATGTAGGATCTAATGTACTTCCAAACATCCTGATGAAGTTTCAGCCAATAAAAATACTTTTGCAATACTTCCACTCTTTTCTCTACTTCGAAATGTCCAACGATCCGACTGCAGTGTGCATCTTGAATCATCTTAGCACACTCACTTGAAGGAACACAAATGTGTCCCAAGTGGCATAACAGTGCATCCTAAAGGTGAAAATTTGGAATTTTCTTCCTTTCGAGGAGTATGTGGTAGATGATGTTGAATTTGGGATCAGTATTGTAAAGATGCAGCCTCCTCGATGTATCATGCCCACAGGAGTTGAGTAGAATGATTAGCGCCATGACCGGTGGTCGCCTAAGGCAATCACTGACATTATTGGTGCTTCCCTTCTTATAATTAATGTTAAAATGTAACTGTTGCAGATAGGTGGACCATTTCTGATGATGATCGTTATGCAACTTCCCTTGTGTTTGTATGAATTTTAAAGGTTGGTGGTCTGTGTGGATGACCATTTCCTTCCCCAACATGTAATGCTTCCATTGACGACAGGCCTGCATAATGGAATACATTTCTTTGTCGTAAGTGGGGTACTTTTGGATAGTGTCTGAAAGTGTCTCATTGTGGTAATCCATTGGATTCCCATGCTAAGTAAGAACTACACCAATAGCATAGCTGGAGGCATCTATCTCAATATCAAATGGTTGTTGCAGGTCTCATAATGTGAGCACCAGTGCAGAACAGAGGCGATTCTCCAACTCGAAGAACGCTCATTGTTAGGTTACTAGAAAAAATGATCCAAGTGGATATTGGTGGCCACCCACCTATTCCACTTGGACCCCCAACACTGTCTCTTTCGGTTTTTCGGTTTCCTTAATTGTAGCATAGTTTACTATTTTTGGCAGTTTTTTGGGTCCTAAACTTCCAGAGTTGTTTTGAGGCCTAAACGACGTTTTTAGGGAAAATGAAGATCTTTGAAATGAGGCATTGATGATAGCCAAACATAGATCATATGCCAAAGTTACGAACCTGGGAAGTTGATGTACCAATTTAGCCAAAAGGGGCCCATAATTTTGGCGCTTCATCTCCTGGGGTTAGGTTATTGGATGTTTAGTGTTTTCCATTATTTCTCAATAATAAATAGGCCTTTGAGCCTCAATGTAACTCAGTTCAAAGGCATGTAGCCACCACATCTCTTCTTAGAGATAAGATACCATCACTCGAGCTATCTTATTTCCATTATATTTGTAAGCATATCTCATTATTTGATATTAATGAAAGGAAGTATTATTTCTAATACATCTCTGTATTTATGGTTATATCTCTAATTTGTTGCATTCCCTTTCAAGTTTGGATCACGAAAGAAATTTTATTTCACTCCGCCCTTGGTGGCTTGACTTAAATGCCAAGTGATATGAGAGAATCCCAACAGGAACCTATGATAGAAATTGGCAAGACCTAAAAAGCTGCAGAGTTCTGTTAGAGTGGTTGGGGCTAGCCAATCTCGAATAGCTTGTAACTTGGGTGGGTCCACATGTACACCTTGCTCATCAATGATGTACCATAAATATTGAACTTAGGTCAGGCCAAAGGTGAATTTCTCCAAGTTAGCACACAACTTGTGTTGTTGAAGGATTTGAAGGACCTGTCAAATATGGTGGAGATGCTCTTCCCAACTCTGGCTGAAGATCAAGATGTCATCTAAATACACCACCACGAATGCATTGGTGAAGGGTCGCAAGATGTCGTCCATCAGTCTCATGAAGTTTGTAAGGGCGTTTGTTAATCTAAATGGCATGAACAACCATTTGAAAACTTGGCCCTCCTTGGATTTGAAGGCAGTCTTCCACACATCGGAGGGTTCAATAAGCACCTAGTGATAACCTGACTTCAATTCAATCTTGCTGAAATATTTTCCCCCCTTGATTTGGTCGAGAAGGTCATCAATTCAAGGGATTGGGTACCTATTCTAGATAGTGATCTTATTCAACGCCCGATAGTCAATACAGAACCTCTAGGTCCTATCCTTCTTTTGTACCAATACAATTGGGCTCCCACAGGGTGATGAGCTTAGCATGATGTGCCCTTTATGCAGTAGTTCCTGAATCTACCTATTGATCTCATCGTTCTCCATAACAGAGCATCGATAGATCAATCCATTGGGAAGTGGTGCACTTGGGTTCATATCAATGGAGTGTTTGACCTGACAGTGTAGAAGTACCCTTGTGGGTGAGGCAAAAATATCCCTATACTCCTCCATGACCTTGTCCATCTATTGATGTTGTGAAAAGGAGCACTGCCTGGAAGCCATGGCCACAACCTTCTTCTTCCCTTGAGAGAAAATCATAAGAAAAACAAATTTCCTGGTCTTGGAAATGATCTTACAACATTGCTTTGCAGTGATCAAAGAGATGGCTATAGGCAAGGCTACCTCTGGTATCCTGTAAAACTTATTAGCCAAAGTAATAATCATAACACGAGGTCAGATTCATATACAACATGTCGCTTCCACAAGTATGGTTGTCCTAACAATACGTCAGAAACTTCAAATGGAGCAATGTCACACAGCACCCCACCCATGAAGGGCTTGATGTTGTAGGTAAGGCAACAGTGTTGGCTGACGCGAAGATCTCATCCTTGGTGAAGCTACCCGATGGTGTATGGCTATGGATGTGTTGTAGTCTTTAGGCCCACCTGCTTCACAACCTTTGCTGAAATGAGGTTCTTTTGGCTCCTACTGTCAACAATGAACTGTAGCGGAGAACCCTTCACCCACATCTATGAGTGGAAGAGGCGTTCCCCCTCCTTTGGATCTTCAGAATTAATTTTTTGTATCATTGTGGTGGCCATGGTTGCACTAGGCTCTACGTCAATGACCTACTTCCCTTTGTCAATTCCCTTATCAGGTTTTGATTCAAAGTCAAAACCTGCATCTTGGCCACTAGTGACTTATTGGCCCAAAACTCATTTGTATTGTGAGTGCAGCTCTTATGGAACTCACACAATTTTCTCGTGTCATTCTTCATCTTCGTTGTGTTGTTATTTTCTTGCACCTTCAGCAGGTTGTCCTAGGTAGCCCCGCCTTGGCTTGGTCCTTTGTTTTGTGGTTTGGGGGCGCCTTTTCCTTACTTTGGATTCGTAGATCCAAAATCCTACTTCTTCTATTTAAACTTCTGGTCAATCTTTACAATGTACCGATACATCATCAGAGTGAGGAGATGTCCAAGAACTCCATCTTGTCATGAATGTACTTGTGTAGATAGTTGTGGTACTTGAGCACCAAATGCCACTCAGTGTCCTTGATACCTAACTTCGTGGAAAGGGAATGTAAATCATTTGTGAAAACTGACACATCTTGGTCCCTTCCATGCAGTAGTGTGGTCCACTTTATGTATTTATCTTCATAGCTCCCGACAGGGTAATAATGTTCCTTGATGGCATCTCGGAAAGAATTCCAATTGGGTGTGGCTGCAAACAATGAGGTTTAACTCTCGTTCTTTTATTCGCAGTAGGCTTCCCACTAGTCCTTCATGTGTGGGGTGACTGTGAGAAGTGAAAAAAGAAATATTTTCTCAATTGGTAAAGTCATGAACTGAAAAATATCCTTCCAACAGATTTAACCATTTATCTACAATGTTTGCATCTATTAGGCCTTCAAATATGGGAATATCAAAGTTAACTTGTACCTTAAAAGGAGTAGCGCCTCCAGAGTGGTTGCTGGATGAAGATGACTCGCTCGTGGGTAATCGTCGAAGGATCTGGGCAAATGTATCCATCATCACATCCCTCTATCACTCGAGGGCTTCCTTGAGAAACATTTTGAAAGGATCTCTTGCCCCCTCATCTTTCTTTTCTTCTGCCATGGGATGTCGTCGGGTTTTGCGAGGTTGATCCTGCAATGGTTCAACCAGATCGAACCCTAACTCCTTATACCTTGACCTCATTGGGGACATGCAAAAAAAACAGAGAAAGAGCAGACCCACTTTGATAGCACTGATACAAATTTAAACAGGAACACTACAAACTAAAAATATAATCATAAAAACAGAGATGCAACAAAAAAACACTTCATTTCATTAATAGAAAAATACTGAACTATGCTTACAAACAAAATGGAAATAAGATAGGTTGGGCGATGGTAGATTATGTCTAAGGAGAGATGTGGTGGCTACATTCCTCTAAAATAAGTTGCAGTCAGGCTAAAGGGCCTTTTTATATTGAACAATAAGAGAAAACCCTAAACAACCGAAACCCTAACCCAAGGAGATGTAACACTAAGAGTTTATGGGCCTCGTTGGGGTTAGTTCGACAACTAAATTCCCAAGGTCGTGAATTGTTCATATTATCTCTATTTGATGCATATGATACCTATTTGGAAAGATATCTCTGAGGAATACAACTTCCGATGTGATTTCCATAGTAATCATCGGAGGAATTTTCCGAAAAAACATTGTTTAGGGCCTCAAAACGACTCCGGAAGTCCAAGACCTGAAAACTGCCAAAAATAGTAAATTGTTCTACAATCAAGGAAACTAAAAAAATGAAAGAAACAATGGTGAGGGTCCAATTGGAATAGGTGGATGACGACCAATATCCACCTAGATTAGTTGTCCCCCCTTAAGAAGCAATGGTCCCAATTGCATTGAGTTCCTCCATGAGTTGATGAAACTTTTGTTGAACTTGGTCCCTAGTGAGCCATTAGCCTTAGTGAAGGAGTTAGCCTACTTTGATAACTCGATAGAGTTGTATCCTCTATTTTTGAGAGTTCTTGATCTGTGTGTCCATGATCTAATCAATTGTGGCATGTTCCATGCAGTCCGGGTTGAGCTCTATTGGTGTGAGTTGTTCTGCAATGTCAGATGTGTCCAACAATGGTGGAAAGTATGGTTGAAGGTGATCTACATTAAACACTAGGTGCAAACCAAGGAACGGTGGGATTCTGAGCTCAAAGGAATTGTCACTAACGGCCTTGGTGATGGTGTATGACCCATATTGGAGTGGGTAAAACTTGTGGTGCAGTCCAGCAAGCTGCTCCTTCTGCAAATGTAGGGAAAATTCGTCGCCCACCTGGAACTTGTGTGACACTTGATGTTGATCATGATGTTTCTTGTACTTAGCATTAGCTTTGTCCAATATATCATGGACATGTTGGAAGATGTGTTTAATGTGCTCAATGAAGTTGTTAGCCCTTTCAGGTTCGAACTGCACGTGAGTTGAATCTACTTGAGTGGCTACAAATGGTATGGCCAAATCAATGGGGCATAATTGCTGAAATCCCAGCCCTAACTGAAAGGGGTTGCGGCCTGTTAACTTGTAGGTAGCTTTATTGTAGCTATGTTGGACATAGGGGAGACTTTCATCCCATGTGCATGGATGCTTTGAGTTGTACATGTGCAGAATGCGTACGATCATCCTATTGACAACCTCTATTTGGCCATTAGTTTGGGGATGGAAATTTGTGGACTTAGTAAGTCTTGTATCCAACATCGACCAAGAGACTTGACCAAAATGTGCTCAAGAATTTGATATCTCGATCTGAGATAATGGATTGTGGGATCCTAAAGTGTACCCACAATCGCTCAAAGAAAAGCTTTGCAGTGGCCTCTATTGTGATACTCTTCTTGCAGGCCGCCATGATGACCATCTTAGAGAATTTGTTGACGACCACGAAAATGCAATTGTTGTCATGCTTAGTAGAAGGAAGGCCCAACATATAATCTATGGAGACATATTACCAAGGCTAACTAGGAGTAGGTAGAGGAGTATATATGCCTTGCTTCTTAATGGTTGGTTTGGCAAGGGCGTAGGTGGTGCAGGATCTAATGTACTTCCCAACATCCTGATGAAGTTTTGGACAACAAAATACTTCTACAATACCGCCACTTTTTTCTCTACTCCAAAATGTCCAATGGCATGACTGTAGTGCACCTACCAAATCATCTTGGCACACTCACTTGAAGGAACAAAGATGTGTCCCAAGTGGCATAACAGTGCATCCTGAAGGTGAAAATTTGGATCTTGCTTCCCTTCCAGGAGTGTGTTGTATATGTTGTCGAATTCTAGATCACTCTTGTAAAGCTGCGGCCACCTCGATGTCTCGTGCCCATAGGAGTCAAGCACAATGATTAGTGCCATGACTGGTGGTCGCTGAGGCAATCAACGACATTATTGATGCTTTGCTTCTTATACTTAATGTTCAAATGGAATTGTTGCAGATAGGTGGACCATTTCTGATGGCGATCATTCTGCAACTTCCCTTCTGTCAGTATGAACTATAGAGGCCAATGGTCTATGTGGATGACCATTTCCTTCCCTAGAATGTAATGCTTGCATTGAAGACAAGCCTTCACAATGGAATACATTTCTTTTTCGTAAGTGGGGTACTTTCAGACTGTGTCTGAAAGTTTCTCACTGTGGTAAGCCAGTGGATGCCCATGATGAGTAAGAATCACACCAATAACATAGTCAAAGGCATCTGTCTCAATCTCAAATGGTTGTTGCGGGACTAGTAGTGTGAGCACTAGTGCCGAACGAAGGAGATTATTCAACTCGGAGAACACTCATTGTTGGGTTTCCAACCAAAAATAACTTTGCTTTCACTATGCCCTTGGTGACTTGACTTAAAGGACAATTGATATGAGAGAACCCCAATGCAAACCTAGTTGTGGAGCTCTGTTAGAGTGGTTGGGGCTGGCCAATCCTGAATAACTTGTATCTTGGCTGGGTCCACATATAAACCTTGCTGATCAATTATGTACTGCAAATATTGAACATGGGTCAAGCCAAAGGTGCATTTCTCCAAGTTAGCACACAGCTTGTGTTGTTGAAGGGTTTGAAGGACCTATCGAATATGGTGGAGGTGCTCTTCCCAACTTTGGCTGAAGATCAAGAGGTCATCTAAATACACCACCGAAAATGCATTGGTGAAGAGTCACAAGATGTCATCCATCAGTCTCATGAAGGTTGCAGGGGCGTTCATCAATCCGAACGACATGACCAACCATTTGAAAAGGCCCTCCTTGGATTTGAAGGTAGTCTTCCACACATCGGAGGGTTCGATAGGCACCTGGTGATAACCTGCCTTCAAGTCAATCTTGTTGAAATATTTTTCCACCTTGAGCTAGTCCATAAGGTCATCAATTCGCCAGATTAGGTACCTCTTCCAGAAAATGATCTTTTTCAGCGCCCGATAGCCAATACGAAACCACCAAGTCCCATCCTTCTTTTATGCCAATACAATCGATCTCCCACAGGGTGATAATCTTGGCCTGATGTTCCCTTCCTGCATTAGTTCTTGAATCTCCCTCTTGATCTCATCGTTCTCTAAGATAGAGCGTCGATAGATTGGTCCATTAGGCAGTGACGCACCAGGGGTCAAATCGATGGAGTGCTTGACTTGACAATGCAGAGGTACCCTTGTGGGTGAGGAAAAAATATCCCTGTACTCCTTGACGACCTTGTCCATCTGCTGTTGTTGTGTAGAGGAGCCTTGCCTGGAAGCCATGGCCACAACCTTATTCTTTCCTTGTGGTCGAATCATAAGAAAAACAAATTTCCTGGTCTGGGAAATGATCTTACTGCATTGCTTTGTAGTGATCAAAGAGATGGCGGTAGGTGGGGCCACCTCTAGTATCCTATACAACTTATTAGCCAAAGTAATAATCACAAAATGAGGTCTAGACTCATATACAACATGTCACTTCCACAAGAATGGTTGTCTTAACAATATGTTAGAAACTTTAAGAGGAGCAATGTCACATAATACCTCATCCTAGAAGGGCTTGATGTTGTAAGGAAGGCGACATTTTTGGTTGATGCAAAGATCTCGTCCTTGGTGAAGCCACCCAATGGTGTATGAATGTGGTTGTATTGTAGTATTTAGGCCCAACTGCCATGACCTTTTCTAAAATGAGGTTCTTTTGGCTCCCACAATCGACAATGAACTGCAATGGAGAACCCTTCACCCATTTCTGTGAGTGGAAGAGGCATTCCACCTCCTTTGTATCTTCAGTCTCAATTTTCTAGATATTTGTGGTGGCCACAATGGCACTGGGCTCTACATCAATGATCTACTTCCCTTTGTCAGTTGGCTTATCGAGTTTTGTTTCAAAGTTAGAACCTGCATCTGATTCGGAAGCCTTCATCTTGGCAACCAGTGACTGATTGGCCCGACACTCACTTGTATTGTGAGTGGAGCTCTTATGAAACTCACACCATTTTTCTGTGTCATTCTTCACCTTTGTGGTGTTGTTATTTTCTTGCGACTTCAACGGGTTGTCCTGGGTAGCCTCGCCTTGGCTTGGTCCTTTTTTCTATGTTTGGGGGTTCCTTTTCCTTGCTTTGGATTCATAGATCCAAAATCCTGCTTCTTCTATTTAAACTTCTGCTCAATCTTTACGGCGTACCAATACGTCATGCCAAGTGAGGAGATGTCCAACAACTCCATCTCGTCGTATATGTACTTGTGTAGACAACTTCGGTACTTGAACACCAAATGCCGCTCAGTATCCTTGATACCCAGTGTCGTGTGAAGGGTATGGAAAGTATTTGTGAACTTTGACACATCTTGTTCCCTTACCTACTGTAGCATGGCCCACTTTATGTATTTACCTTAATAGATCCCAAAATGGTAATAATGTTCCTTGATGACGTCTCAGAAATAATTCAAAGTGGGTGCGGCTAAAAACAACGAGGGTTCACTCTCCTCCTTTTGTTCAAAGTAGGTTTCCCACCAATCCTTGACATTTGGGGCAGCTTTGAGAATTGCAGAAGTAATATTTTCCTGATTAGAAAATTAATGAACTAAAACATATCCTTCCAATAGATTTAACCATTTATCTATGACATCTTCATCTATCAGGCCTTCAAATATGGGAATATCAAAGTTAACTTGTACCTTAAAAGGAGTATCACCTCCAGAGTGGCTGCTGGATGAAGATGACTCGCCTATGGGTAGCCGCCGAAGGATCTGGGCAAAGTTATCCATCATCGCGTCCCTTTGTCGCTCGAGGGCTTCCTCGAGCAACATTTTGAAAGGATCTTCTACCCCCTCGTCTTTATTTTCTTTCGCCATGGGAGGTTCTCAGGTTTTCCGAGGCTTATCCTAAAGTGGTTCAACCAGATCGAGCCCTAACTACTTATACCTTGACCTTGTTGGGGACATGCAAAGGAAAACAGAGAAAGAGCAAACCCGCTCTAATACTAGTGATTCAAACTTAAATAGGAATGCTACAACTTACAAAAATAATCATAAACACATATATGCAATAGAAAAACACTTCATTTCATTAATAGAAAAATGTTGAACTAGGCTTATTAGTATAATGGAAATAAGATAGTTTGAGTGATGGTAGCTTATATCTGAGAAGAGATGTGGTGGATACATGCCTTTGAATTGAGTCAAAATGAGGCTAAAGGGCCTTTTTATTATTTAATAATAAAACAAAACTCTACAACCAAAACCCTAACCCGAGGAGATGTAACACCAAGAGTTTATGGGCCCCATTGGGGTTAGTTGGGTAGCCAACTTCTCGGGGTTGTGACTTGGTCATATTATCTCTATTTGACACTATGATACGTCATTGGAAAGATCTCTCTAAGGAATCCAACTTCCAATCACTAAAGGAATTTTTCCAAAAATTCGTCGTTTAGGACCTCAAAATGGCTTTGAAAGTTGTGCACCCGAAAACTGCCAAAAATAGTAAATTGTTCTACAATTAAGGAAACTGAAAAATTGAAAGAAACAATGGTAAGGTTCCAAGTGGAATAGGTAGGTGACCATCAATATCCAGTGTAGCGCATCTTGGTCCCTTCCCTGCCATAGCTTGGTCCACTTTATGTATTTATCTTCATAGCTCCTGACAGGGTAATACTGTTCCTTGATGGCATCTCAGAAAGAATTCCAAGTGGGTGCGGCAGAAACCAGTGAGGGTTCACTCTCATCCTTTTGTTCATAGTACAGTTCTCACGAGTTCTTGACATGTGGGGTGACTTTGAGAAGTGCACAAGTAATATTTTTCCATTTGGAAAAGTCATGAATTGAAAAATATCCTTCCAATAGCTTTAACCATTTATCTACGATGTCTACATCTATCAGGCCTTTAAATATGGGAACAATGAAGTTAAATTGTACCTTAAAAGAAGTAGCACCTCCAGAGTGGCTGCTCGATGAATATGCATCACATGTGGGTAGTCGTCGAAGGATCTGGGCAAAGTTATCCATCATCGCATCCCTCTATCACTCGAGGGCTTTCTCAGGCAACATTTTGAAAGGATCTCCTACCCCCTCATCTTTCTTCTCTTCTGCCATAGGAGGTCATCAGGTTTTGCGAGGCTGATCCTGAAATGGTTCAACTAGCTTGAGCCCTAACTCCTTATACCCTGACCTCATTGGGGACATGAAAAAAAAAAAGAGAAAGAGCAGACCTGCTCTGGTATCAATTATCTGAACTTAAGCAGGAACACTACAACTTACATATATAATCATAAACAGAGAGATGCAGTAGAAAAACACTTCATTTC
Source organism: Pinus taeda (assembly GCA_000404065.3). NCBI lineage: Eukaryota > Viridiplantae > Streptophyta > Pinopsida > Pinales > Pinaceae > Pinus > Pinus taeda. The sequence goes on from APFE030403325.1 coordinate 43,841, forward strand.
ATTAATAGAAAAATGTTGAGCTATGCTTACAAACAAAGTGGAAATAAGATAGCTTGGGCAATGGTAGCTTATCTCTGAGAAGAGATGTGGCGGCTGCATGCCTTTGAACTGAGTTACAATAAGGCTCAAGGGCCATTTTATTATCGAACAATAAGAGAAAACCCTAAACAACCAAAACCCTAACCTGAGGAGATGTAACACCAATAGTTTATGGGCCCCATTGGGGTTAGTTAGGTAGCCAACTTCCGAAGGTCATGACTTGGTCATATTATCTTTATTTGACACGTATGATAGCTCATTGAAAATATATCTTTAAGGAATAAAACTGCCGATGTGATTGCCCTAATAATCACCAGAGGATTTTTTCCAAAAAACGTCATTTAGGGCCTCAAACGGCTCTGAAAGTTCAAGACCTAAAAACAACCAAAAATAGTAAACTATGCTACAATTAAAGAAACTAAAAAACTGAAGAAACGATGGTGAGGGTCCAAGTGGAATAGGCGGGTGACCAACAATATCCACCTAGATCAGAATCTTACAAGAAATAGATGGTTGGTAAGTCTTACATATGGTTACATGATGCTTGAAAGAAGAAATTCGACATTCTTTGGAATGGCTAGAGATCAAGACTCTCACACAAGATTGCATGGCATAGATATGACAATATTGATCAACATCAAGTATAGTATTCCAATGAAATAAAGGGAGTTGACAATGACAACTCCAAGGAAGATGTTGTAGCTTGGTAATCAAGTTGAATCCTTGGGCACCCTAATTTAAATAGATGCATGGAGAAAGATTCTTATGGAGATGTATCATGTGAAAGGATGTTAATCTCAAAGGATTTAAGTAAGAAAATACTTTGATCAAAGAGGCCATCATGATAAGGTAAGTCTAATATTAATATTTTGATTTTGGTTATCTAGTTAACATATTGTTTTTCTACTTGTAAGGATGTTGAAATACATACTGATAGTTGAGGAAAGTTCAATTGTTGATGTTAAAACTTGATTCAAAGAACATATGGATTGAGTGATTGGTTTTGGTAATACTTAAAGGATTGTGAACTCAAGATGTTTATATCATCATCTTGGAATTGAAATGTAGCAATGTAAGAAGATAAACTGATTTTCATGTTCCTACATCAATAAAGATCACACTTAAGAGGGAGATATGACTAGCTTGAAGTTTGATAAGGCTCAATATAATGCCTTCATTGGTGATTACTAGAGGAGATTGATATGCAAGATTGATGGCTTGAATCTTGTCACAAGATTAAAGATGACTCTACAACATCTAGGAATAAATAAAACTCAATATGATGAGATATAAAGGAAAGGAGTGACGTAGTTATCTCCAAGAAGAACTGGTATGTGATACACTTATAAAGACAAGCTAAAGAGCTTGTGGTTATGACTTCCCAATTGAAAGGAAGTGAAAAAATTCCCCTTATTCTTTAGAGGGAGTAGGAAGTCTCCCTTAATAATTTGAAAGGAGCAAGGATCAATTCCTTAATCAAGAGAGAATAATGATCTCCTCTCTAATTGAGAGGGAGTGGTGATGAACATCACATTATATTCTTTTCTTCATGTGTCATTCACTTGAATATGACTAAAAATTGTACATCCAAGTGAATTCCATGGAGGGAGAATGGAGAACAAAGGATTGGATAAGCATATGTGATTTTCCCGAGGATAGAAAAATCCAAGATATGAAGTGGACCGACACTCTTTTAAGATTGGATATGTATCCAAGACAAGAGTGGTCGAAGAGGACCTATATTCTTTGAGGATTGGGAATCCAAGACAAGAATTATCCTAAAAGGACATACCTAATGAACATTCAGATGGGGTATGTACCTTGAACAGGTAGTATGGTATTTCACGTAAAACCTCCTAACAATATGCACTTGTATAAGAAAGATCTTATCAAGTTAAGGCCTTACTATGTTAAAAATGTTGGTCATGATATTGATGCTTAAGATGGCTTACCAATCTGACTCTTCTTATGAGAACTCTTCAGTTTGAGAATAACCTTGTACCAGGTGTACAATATGAATACATCCCTAGTTAAGAGGGAGTGTTGGAAAATGTAACTAATTTTGGTCTTCATAATTGTCAATGTACTCAAGTCATTGTTTATATCTTATGTTACAAGAAAAGGAAAACAGAAAAATTTTGTATTTTAAGCATGGGTTTCATGCTCTGTTTTCATGGTCATGTAGGTCAAGCATGTTTTTCATGCTTCTAGAATTTTTCATGTCAAAAGAATATTTTTCTTGAGTCAAGAGAGTCCTTACCATTTGTATAAGACCCTATTTGGAAAGTTGTAACATGTAAAATTTATTAATTTTGAGTCTAGAAAATCCTATGAGCCTCCAAGCACAATTCAACCCTAGCAGTGAAGAGTCAACCTAGAAGATGTTATTCAACCTCATGGAAAGCCTATAAATACAAGCATCTTCAATCTCATTCATCATTAATTCTATCATCTCAAGAAAGAAGTTTGATTTGAGGCAACGAAAAAGGAAGAAGCTAGAGCAAAGATCAAGGAAGTAAGTAGGAGTCAATAAAAAATGTTTTTGGGCATTATTCTCTCACACATGTGAAGGTTAGGGTTTCTACATCTACTGGGATGCTAAGAATTGTGAGTTTGAATCGCAAAAGACCGAGAATTGTATATCCAAGTTGTAGGAGGGTCGAATACTCTGATTTAGTCTAGTTTGACTTTTAATGACTTTGGAGACCTGGGTTTGTTTGAAGGAAGACTTCTTAAAGGATTGACATGTGCTAGAATTAAGGTTTTTATGGCTTCTACAGGGCCAAGTATTGCAAGTTGAATTTGAAGGCTCAAAGCTAGGGGCCAAAGTTGAAGTTGGAAGTTGGAAGCTGGTTGAAGCAGAATTGACCTTTGTTGTCTTGGTTGATCTTTTACATAATTGGAAGGAATTCTTGGAGGGTTGACTTGGTTCTTGGAGGAGGACTTGGTCTAGGGTTTTGGGTCTTGGATTTTTATTTGAACCATATCCTATAAGAAGAGAATAAATTCTTTCTGGGTTTTCCCCTTGGAGGGGTTTTGTCCTGGCTTAGAGCCTAATACTTGTGTCCATTGTCTTTATTGTTTTTTCTCTTGATTATTGTTTGTTGAAAATATCTAATAAAGAAACACAAGAAGATAACTAAATTTCACAAGCAATTATTAAGGTTAAGGAGAATTTGAATTAATAGCTTCCCTACTACATTCTCCAACAAATCATGCTGAAATATGGCAAAATTAGATCCAATATTTGAATGACACAAGCTCTAGTTGAATTTGGTGAAAAAGTCCTAGGTGAAAAAAACCCCATTTGTAGCTTGATTTTTAAGTAATGATTTTGGGCACTCTAATGGACGCCTTTTTTTCTCATTTCTTCCATGTAAGATCTCTTGAGCCCCTCTCCATTTTTTATGTCATTATTTTTAATTTTCGTGATGATTTCTATTATTTGACTTATATTTAGGAATAAAATACACTCTTAAAGAGTCGCACCCTGCCCATATTGGGAACTACAACACTTTAGAGTTGTCATAGGTTGTGAAAAGGAAAGGTGTGACATTGTGACACTGTCACTAACTAGACAAATGTGGAATCTACAAGGAAAGAAGGGTTTTTAACTTTTAAGCGGTAAAAATGAAAAATTATTCATGTTGGCTAGATATTCAATTTTCCCCTTAATGTTTAAAATATTTTTTATCATCAAGATGTTAGAGTGGAGAGAAAGAGAACATGAATCAGAATATTTGGTAGCAACCAATCATCCAAAAACATTCTTGGCCTTTCCTGAGTGTTAGAAGTGTAGCAAGAAAAGCTAAATTTGACTTTAGCCTTAGCCAAATTGAGTAAATAAAATTTCCACATCAGCGGGACAACTTGGAGGCAGTTAACTATTGTGACATAGATCTTGTTGCTTAGCTAGCTCAATAAATTTCAGTTATTGGGCCTGTAGTTTAGTCATACATGTGTTGAATGCTAAATTTTAACAATCTAGTTTAGTTATTTTTAGTTGTACTTAGTTAACTAACCTCTAACTATTGATAGAGTCAGTTGAAGGTCAATTGTGCAATGAAAAAACAGTCTAACCCAGCGATGTTTTAGTTCACTATTCATTTATTCTAAAAAATCTAATGCATGAATGGAACTTGAATTCCTCATCTGGAGTGGAGGAAATAAGGCTAATGAAAAATTATTTGTATACTAGTTGAGTGCACAGTTGTAGTATGCAGGCAATTGATCAATTCTTTGGAATTGCATAAAGAAAGAGGGACCTTTCCTATTGTTTAGGAGGTCAAATTAGCTAATATTTGTGAAAGGAAATAGGAGGCTAGAGGAGGCAAAAATTGGGTAAGTGTTGGCCAAATATTCTCATTCAATAGAGAGAACAATGTTTCTTTTGTAGGTTGTGGTCAGAACTGGAGAAAGAAATTGTAATAGTTTATCTATTCAACTGATTAATGCAAAGAGGCTTGAGGGGATTTCGACGGTTGGGTTCCCCTAGAAATCACTGTGTACTTGTGGTTTGCTTGTTGTGTGTATATGCACGTGTCTCTATAATATGATTTCCTTTCTGCGGAATTGTAGAGTAGAATTGTGTCTTTTGTTTTTTAGTTTGAAATCTTGATCAATTTCAATTTATATCAAATTCATAAATGATATTGGAGCCCTGAAATCAAATTAGAACCATTGTTTTGAATTTGTCCCTTAGGAATTTTGAATTTGTAGCTTTAGTGCAGTATTTTTCCTTCAGATTTGAGAGAATCGATTTCAATAGACTAAGATTGGATTATGCCCTGGAGGGTAGCCCAAATTTCATAGTCTGAAAGGACCGAATGGAAACAATGCTTGATGATAATGGTGTGTTAGAATATGTTAAAAATGATATTGCAAAACCTCTACAGTCAGATGAACAACCGTTAAACCAGTGGAAGAAGGATGTTGCAAAGGCCAAAATAATTATTTTGGAAGCTCTGAGAGAGCATGTGGTCTCAAATCTCCATGGAAAAGAGGCAACATTTTCTATGTGGAAGAAACTAAATAAGCTATTTGAAAATAACAATGACCATAGAAAATTGGCCTTGAAAGAAAAACTTTGAAACATTAGAATGCATAAAAATGACATTGTTCTACAGTATCTCTCTAGGATTACACAAGTTCGAGATGAGCTTGAAGGGGCTGGAGTGAATGTTTTAGAGGATGATCTCGTGAGCCTATCTCTTCTTGGCCTTCCAAAATCTCGGAACAACTACAAGGACTCTGTGAATGGAAGGGAAAAAAATACCAAATTGGGAAATGTTGTGGTCCAATTTAGTTTAAGAAGCACTCAAGAGAAATACCAGAGATGGAGTAATATCCAAAGGAGAGGAAGAGGAATTTTCTCTAGTTAGAAAAGGAATGAAGGCCAAGGGAAAGAAGTCCCAAGGTGCTAAGTCCAGCCAGAATAATTACAAGAAGAAGGATATAACAAAGATAAAATGTTTTCACTACTTTGAATTCAGACACTATGCAAAAAAGAGTCTGCAAAGGAAATATACCAAGGAGCCTGCAACAGGAGCAGGAGGAGATGCCTTGGCTTCTTAATTTGAGCTAGATTTCACTCTTCTTGCTTGCTTGGATAACACAATATGAGGAAGTGATTGGTACCTAGATTCTGGTGCCTCTTACCATATGACAAGAAATAAGGAATTTTTCAGTACCCTGGAGGAGAAGGATCTCCATATGTATATAGAACTTGGGGATGATGGGAGGTATAATGCTACAGGAATTGGTACCGTAACCTTTAAGATGGATTTTGACTTCCATATTCACCTCAAAGATGTTATGTTTATACCCGGGCTAAAGAAGAACTTGATATCTGTAGGAATATTAGAGGATAGAGGCTATGAAGTTACTTTCACTAAGGGGAAATCCTTCCCGAAACATGTAATTACCAGGAAAGTGAAATAGATTAAAGTTAGAATGGAAAAAATCTACAAGCTAGAGGTACATTTTTCCGTGCATGCAGTTATACCTCCAGGAGTGTGGTGGGGAGATGTAGATCCTTAGTCCCAGAGTTGCATAGATTTGGGTAGGGTCCATTAAAGCATCCTCCCCATGGATCATTACCTTGCTATAGAGGCCCACAATGTTTAGTAACAGAATGATTTGTGTTAGTTGGTGTAGTCAGACGCTGAGTAGCACAAAGGAGTGTTGATAGCAATGTAGGAGGCACAATGCAGAATCAACAACAGTGCAATTTTTTTCCCAGTAGAAAGTTGCAGAGACACGACTGATTCTATATTTTGGATGCTTCTAAGTTGTAGTTGTTCTAGTAGAAACAAAAACAATGAGAGGTAGTGCTACAGTACATTCCGCAGGTGCAAGATAGGGGTGGTGAAAAACCCCTTTCTCCTTAAGAGAGAGTATTAGAAAGTGTAGGAGAAAAGGCTCAATTTGACTTTAGTCTTAGTCAAATTGAATAAATCGAATTTCCATGTGAGTGGCACAACTTGAAGGTAGTTAACTAGTGTGACATGGCTCTTGTCACTCAATTAGCTTAGTAAATTCGAGTTAGAAGGCTACGAGTTCAGTCATGCATGTGTTGATTGCATAATTTTAGCAATCTAGTTTAGTTATTTTCAACTGTACTTAGTAACTGACCTATGACTATTGATAGAGTCTTTTGAAGGTCAGTTATGTAATGAGACAACAATCTAATAAGGGATATGCCAATTAACTAATCATTCAGCCCAAAATAGCTCATGCATGCATGTAATTCGAATTCCTCAGCTGGAGTGGAGGAATTAAGGCCAATGAAAAATTATTTGTATACTAGTTGAGTGTACAGCTGTAGTATGCAGACAGTGGATCAATCCTTGGGAATTGTGAAAGGAAATAGGGACCTTTCCCATTGTTTAGGAGCTCAAATTATCTTAGATTTCTGTAAGGAATAGGAGGCATAAATTGGATAAGTGTTGGCTAGAAGTTCTCATTCAGTAGAGAGAACAATGTTGCTTTTGTAGGTTGTGTTTAGAGCTAGAGAAAGCAATTGTAATAGTTTCTCAATTCAATTGATTAATACAAAGAGGCTTGATGGGTTTTTCCTAGTTGGGTTCCCCTAGAAATCATTGTGTACTTGTATTTTTTCTTGTTGCATGTCTATGCATGTGTCTCCAAATTGTGTTTTCCTTTCCACTAAATTGTAGAGTAGAATTGTGTCTCTTGTTTTTCAATTTGAAAAGTTAAGTAGTTACAATTTCTATCAAATTTCTACCGTGAGTGCGGTTTAATGAAATTTTTCTTAATTCTGAGCATGAGATCTCAATTGCACTTGTTGGAACACTTGGTGAGGATGTGTGATGAAAATGAACAATTATTTTCAGTTGGTTTCAATATCCTTACCATTGATGTGGAGTGTAAAGATTTTTTTACCGAGCTCTCAAGAAAAGGAGCCTGACTTTTACTAGTCGGTTCAAGAAGAGATGGTGAAAATAATGATGAGTATATTTCTCAGTACTGTTCTACGGGAACAAGACAAAAAATAGCGGTAGAATTCCAATAAAAAATGTAATGGATTTTCCACTTAGAACTATTTTGTTTACCATAACCTGCATATCAATAAGTGCAACTCCACATTTGGCTACTAAAGCTCAAATGTAATATGCATTGGAATGTATGGAGCCTACAATTTTCAACTAGTATGAAGGGCTAGCGTAAACATGAAGGATTAATTGACTAATTGGAAAATAGGTTGACTGAAGAAATTTAGTTATGGGTCCATTTTGGTGTCTTTTTTCCTAGAAAGGGTGCCCTTGATATGTACACAAGGTATAGAGGTGGATGATCTTCCAATAAGAGTACCTTGCATGAGGAGATGGGTTGAGTTGTTGGCACACCATGAAGGAGATCATATGTCCTCATTTGGTCTTGAATTTCAAATGGTTGTAGAGCCAAGTATTCATGATTGAGGATTTTCATAGGCCAACATGAATTTCTGAGGAGATCGAGGTTTAACTTTTCTCGAGGGAGAGAGGTGGTATGCATCATGTGAAAAGGACTTTTGAAATATTTTATTTTTGTGTATTTTGTTATTTTAATTTTTTTTATCATGTTAAGAGTAGGGAAAATTTTAAGGATGGAAATTTATCTTAAAGTTTAGAAACCTTAGTGAATCTCACTATTTTCTAATATGAAATTTGTAAAATGCTTGTTGATATCCTTGTAAGCATATTCAAATTTATAATAATTTTGTATATCGTCTTTACAAAATTTTGGCAATATCAAAGGTAAAATAATTTTTACACTATAAAATTTGGGTGAATATTTTTTAGAAAAAATGGAAATTGGCGAATCAATTTCTTGGAAAAATCATGGAAAAATTAGCCCACCTATGAATATCAGCCCCAAAATTTTTCCTTGTTTAAGAGTAATACAATTTTTACATACATCTATTAGATCGATTCAGCCAGCTAGGATGTCACCAATCCATAGGTGGGGTCAACAGGATTGATTAGGTGATTATAACCATGAAGCAACATAGGAGCTCTAAGAAGTGAAACAAAACCTTAATTGTCTTACTCAAAGTATAGAATATATGGGTGATATATACACCTACTTATGAGTTTGTGAGTTTACATGGTATATGTCTTGTTCGTACAACTAATAATATTTCAGAGTATAGGCGAGTGTCATAAACTGTTGGAAACAATGTTAACACTAAGAGGGGGGTGAATCAATATTAACACTAACTTTAACTTTTTAAGCCAATTTATTTTTCATTCAATCTTGGCATCCATTATATGAGAGAAAAATTTAACCAACCATAACAACAACCATATAAATTAACAGAATCATATACATCATGAACAACAAACACATGAGACAAAGAAGTTTTACGTGGAAACCCTTTTGGGAAAAAACCACCAAAGCTTGTTGTAGTTATTGATGTAAAATAAGAGCACCTACTCTATTACATCAATCTGTTTGTGAGCCACCACTCATAGGAAGCACCAACTCCCTCCTTTTATAGACACCAGTCCAACTTACCCGAAGCACCAACTTCATGGATTTGTTGCAAGAAACAACTTATAACTCCTTGGATTTATGAAAGTACCAACTTGCAAGAGGCACCAACCACCAATCCTTCTCAAGAAAGCACTAGAGATGGAAGCACAAACTTCTTGTATGCAATCTCCAACCCACACTAAAAAGAAACTCAATGTTCATTGTAATTGGTAGTAACTCTAACTAATCTCAGCTTTGTTTTTTTTCCTCTGCTCACTCTGCTCATTCTGTAGCAGCCTACTATTTTTCTCAAAAGTAGTCACTCATCGTAGATCTCTCAACATATTTTCCCACTCTGCAACAACTTACTCACCTGGGATCTCTGCTCACAACCCTCTTCTCTCAACACATATAGTAAGCATTTCACCTTTCACACAACACACATGCTCTCTCTCTCGTGACCTCTCACAGTAGCACAACCTCTCTCTCAGGGTCTCTTTATCCTGCTTATGCACTCTCAACCTTTCTCTGCAGACTAAGCTCACTCAGCCTTTCCTTAACAATGCACTCACACTCACAAATTTCCCCACACTTGGCTCATAGGCCACTATGTTGCATTCCCCCCATTCCCAAATGTGCTAATGTGTTTTATTCCTCTACTGCACTCTAGTCGATGTTGCCTTTTCTTCCCATCACTTTGTAATTCACTCTACCCGAGTATATCTTTGCATGGCTTCTCCATCCTACTGTTGCATCTCAATTAAGCATCATTTCCTCATTAATACCTGAGGATGGGCATCTGAGTACTTCTCCATATTGAGAAATAAATCCTTAGTCCACCTGCACACTCAATGGCACTCTTCATGCTTATTCGTGGCTCTCTAAGCTTGAATGTTCCTCAGGATGGCTTCTCTACACTTAATTTAATTCATTGAGTCATGTCCTAGCTCATGACAGGCCCAACATGTCATTCTATGTAACTGTGGTCCTCTCTGTCATGGTCTCCTACCTTCAACAGTTGCCATTGACTCTGTCAACACTTGATACTCGCTATTTTCTCCTGTGACCAATCTCACTGTGCACACATTTACTCTGTTTCCGACCCATTCATCTTTTAAGAACTCTATGTTTCACTTTTGGAGCTCCACTCACTGTAACTTTTATTATAATGACCTTTCAAAATCACAAGCTTTTGGTTTTACCTTCAGCCCCTTTTTGTTAGCTCCTTCTTGTTTTACACCATAGGACCAAGAGTTGTTACCAGTGGCTTAACGCTTAGTTGCTAAGGCCTTTATATCCTACCAGGGGCCTATCTTCCTTTGTTCAATGCTCTTTGGCCTTGGTTTCTTTAGTCTCCTCGACCAAGATCCACCACATTGAAGCTCCATGTATTGAGACTTCCTCTTAATTCAATTTCAAAGGAGTTTCAAAATTCCGACCTACGAAATACTCATAACACTTGGGTGTTAGACCTGATACTCACCCTTAGTTCTTTGAACTCCACAACCAAGTGCCAAAAGGACATGAAAGCCCTTGGTATCATAACTTTTTTTCAAATGCAATTATGAGGGAGTTACTAAAACTCCAACCTCCGAAGTTTTGAGCTCCGAGATGACTTCATGTTGATGTCATCAACTCCTTGCGGCATCTCCTTAATGGTGACATGTGTCACCTATATTTTCCCTATTAGTTCACTTAGTTTTGTCAAATCTGACTGCCACATGTCCATAGTACAAACACGTCATGTTGATGGCATCTGCCTCATCATCCCTTGAGGACCAATCAACTGCTACCATGTGTCTTGTCTTGAGGAGATAGAAAGAGTCCCTCAAATCTTTGGTTTTGTAGAAATCTCCTTTGTAATTATTATTCTTCGCATCCTCAATGCTTCTTAAAGAATTGCATTCATAAGAACTTACATGGTTTCGAAAACCCGACGTTTCGAACGTCCCATTTTTTGCTTCCCTCATGCCATTTCGTGTCCCCTTTTTTAAAAATAAATTGTTGAGGTCCCAAGGCTCTAAGGTTCTAAAATGCTATGATGTGTCCTATCTTGCCAAGGTTTCAATGTGCCCAAGCTAACAAAATTTGGCTCTAATATGACCTCTGCTCTGAGCTTTCAATATGCCTTCTTGTGCCATCTGCTCTGCTCTTCAATATGACCTACTTAGTTGTACAAATATCAAGTCCCAATGCTCTGAGCCTTTCGAAATTCATCTCTCGATGTTTTATGATCCTGAGCTTCCAAATCTCTAAGGTTCTGATTTTCTGGCCTCTAATATTTCACCTTCCGAATCTTCGAATTACCGACCTGCTCTGATATTTTGGGTTGTGAAATCTCTAGGGTCTGAAATTCAGCCTACCTTGGACTTAAGACCATAACTTCAGAAGTTAATAACTTTTGATCCAGGAGGCCATTTATGGACTTCCACATATGATTGGAAAGTTATTTCAAAGCACTAACCATCTGTCTTAATTCCAAGAGTATAAGAGCTGATATCTTTGTGAAAAAGCTCCTCTAAATTCTGGGACTCCCAACCACCATAGTCTTCTTTTTATGGCTTCTCTAGTATGCCTACTACTATGGTGATTCTCTACCACAGACTGCAGCAACCATAGGACTCCCCCTAATATTGACACATCAAGCACAAGCACATTAATGCTAGCCCAATTACCATCTCAATTAGGATAGGGAACATCAAATCCAACATCTGTTGCCACAAACTATCATACTAGTCTAGTTGACATTAATGCCAACACTCTTTCCAACTATCAAATAATACCAAATACCCAACACAACTCCCTAGCATGATTTTTGACATCAATCCCAACACATTTGCAGCTACTAGCTATCAAGACAATGCCAACTATCCAACAATATCCCCCTTTGGCATTGATGGAAACACCTCAACCGCGTCTTCTCTTTGATGGCCACTTCACATGTTGGCTTCCACACTTCTCCTAGCATAAGCCACCAATGGATTTCTCTCCTCTGCATGGGCCATCAAAACTTCTCCAATACTTCTCTCCCCCTTTGATATCAATGGAAAAGTTCTACAAGCTACCGTTTTCTTCTCCATGCAATCATTAGCTATGAATGACCAAGGATCTACCTACTAATGTGCATTCTTCTCTACAGATTTCTCTTCAAGGATTGATTGTTTCTTCTTCTCTATAAACTGGACATTGTTTGATATGCTCCCCCTAAATATATACTTCCTCCGATTTTCTAAAAAACCTTATGAGTAATGGTTTAATACTCATCTTGAAAATTCATCTTTTGTATTAGTTTAAAGGAAATTGATACCAATTAAACTACTCATGGTATTGTTCCTGTTGCAAATACCAATCTTTAGTGATGCATTTCAGCTTAATCTTCACCATGTCTGCTGCTTCATCCTCTCTACTTACTTCTCCTGAGCATCTCAATCATTTTTTTCACCTGAGATCATACCCCAAAACATGGACCGTTTCTTAAACAATACCAATTTCACTAAGAAATAGATACATATTGGAAGTTGTACTAGGCAACCTCTTATATCATTTTCTCAAAAATAAATGCCCACTTACACACAAAGGCTACTCCATATGAACCTAGACCCTCAATTTTCATACTGATACCAATTGAAGACTAAGGGACTTGAAAAATTATGCCAATTGTGTTTCATGAACACAAGGTTGTTAGGGATAATCAGAATCACAACTTAAATGAAATAAGGGTATATCACCCAAGATGAAAACCTTTCATTTCCTAATAAATCTTTCTTCTTGAGGTTGATACTCATTTCTTGCTACTTCTTACTAAAGCAACTCCCCCTTATCCAATTCTCTCTAATCTTATGCATTCGCTTCCTTGCATCTGCGTGGGGACTGATCCTATGGACTTGACATAACTATGGGCTTCCTGTCATCCCATACTTCTATTGTAGCCCATATTATTTTCTCACAACATAAAGTGTTGTTTTGTATTCCCCTAAACTCATGATGGTTGCACTCCTCCTTTCTCTTCAATGTTGATATATTTGAATTAAGCAAATACATTATTGTAATCAGCATGGGGCTTAGACATAACTTCATTGTTCAAATGCATCTCACTTGTATGAGATTTTATGCCCACACCTGACTTATTTGGCCTCCTTTGAGGCCATTCTCTTCTTTTAATGAAGAGAAACATAAGATCTACTCCCCCTGAGTAGATCATCTTCCTTCTTCATTTAAAACTTCTTTGGTCGAGCCCTGACAGAAGCATTACTTTTCAGCTTCTTCTTTTCCCATGTTTTGGATTTCTCTTGGATGCGCATAGATAGAGGAAACTTCTCCTTCAATTCCTCTTTCTTAACCCAAATATTCCTACTACCTTTCTTCCTTACAAAGGGGTCCACCACAAGAGTAAGAGGATCATCCTTCCTAGTTTTATTTTGATATCTTCCTCCTCTTTTCAGCTTGCTCTTTTGAAACTGAGCGTTGAAGACAAATTTGTATTCCTCGCCTCCATTGTTTCTTCTTGTATTCAAATCTCGAGTTTTTACATTTGCATGCATATGCTAGGAAGCATTCCATTTCTTCTCATATATGCAACGTACTCTCTTGTGCCCAATATTGATACAATTGTAGCATTCGATTGGGCTTAAGAATGGAGCAAAGGAATTAGTATCACTGACAACAATCTTTTCAATTCTTCTTTCAGTACCAAAATGCCTTCTCCTAGCCTTTTTACACATCCTTGGGTTTCTTCTACCCAACAAATATTCTTTCCTTTCTTGTCATCTACAATCTATGGCTTTATGTCCAAAATTGTTGCAAGAAAAACAATAACCATGAATTGGATTTTGAGGAATGGAGATACCTATTCTTTGAGGGCTTTGTCCTTGAGGATGAAAGGACCTATGTTGTTTCTTCATGTGCCTTTCATGACAATTTTTATTTCTCCCTTGCACTCTTTCATGCAATTTCCTAGTTCTCTTCTTCTGCTTTACTTGTTGTTTCTTTCCTTGCTGCTAGAGTTCAACAACTTATATTCCTATGTTGTTGCTAGAACATCGAGTTGATTTTTCCTAGGAAGTTGACCCTTCATCCTTCGCAATCTTAGAGCTTGTTTTTTCTTTAAATCCCAAACTAGCCTTGATGATAGAAGATCTTTTCTTGACAAGCATCTCATCCATGACTTTCATGCTCTCCACAAGCTTCTGATATTGAGACAACTCTTTACTTGACTTTACTAAGTCATGTCTCAATGAGACTACTTCACTTTGTAGTCTCTCATAGTAAGCTTCCCTATCATTTAGATAATTAGTTAACATGCTACTCAGCTTACTAGCCTCTTCTTACTAGAAATTTAGATCAAATATTGTTTTTCTCAAATTCTCATTCTCAAGATCATATTCGTGCAACTTCTCCTTTTAATTGATATTTTCCTCTGAGGTCCTTAATCTCCTTTAGAGTAGAGATCAACTTTTTTCTAAAATAGATCCTTTCATTTAGATCCTTCTCTTTACTATCAGAGGTGCTAGCTGATTCACCACAGAGATCTAAACCCATCTCTATTTCCAAGGAGTTTTCCACAAGTCTAAGGTATATTCCATCTTCACCACTTTCAGTGATACCCCTATTACCTTCACAGGATATACTCTCTTCTCCTTTAGAGGACCCCTCATTTTCTATTGCTACTAAAGTGGGTCTCTCTTCATTACTACTACTAGATGTATGACAATATTTATCTTAAAGTGATTCACATGAACATCTAGATAATGAATGACCTATTTCTTTACATTAATCACAAAGAGATAGTTACCTTCTAAGTAGCATGGTCTCATTTTTGAGACTTCTTCATCATAAACCTTGGAGTGAAGATCAACAATCTCCTCACACGAAGAAATCTCTTCAATATTTTGAGCATCCTTCCTTTTATATGCCTTCTCCTTTTTCTTCCTTCTCTTCTTATCACAATAAGCTACATGTTCTGGTTCATTACTTCAGTAGCAGGGTTCCTCAACCTCTTCTTGAGCCACATGGATATCTCCTCCATACAACCATTGTAGTTTCTCCATCACTTCCTTTGCTCACTCGTGATGCCTCACTTTATCAACATCTAGCTTAGATAGTCCTTTCATGATAATCTTTTGGGCTTCTTCATTCTACTCACTCTTTTCTCCATTCAATACAAAGCTCCATACTTCAACATCCAAAGTCATTAAATAGGTTTCCATTATAACCTTCCAGAACACATACTTTGATCCATTTAAGAATGGAATACCTTCTGTTAGTGAAGTTTCATTAGCCATTGTTTCCCTTTGATCGACCTTCTAGCGATTAAGATATTCCTGAAGGAACTTGGATCTGTTACCAATTTTTCGAAACAATGTTAATATTGAGAGGGGGGGGGGGGGGGGCGTGTAAATCAATATTAACACTAATTTTAACTTTTTTATGCCAATTTATTCTTCATTCAAACTTGGCATCCATTATATGAGAAAAACTTTTAACCAACCATAACCACAACCATATGAATCAACACAAGCATACACATCACGAGCAACAAACACATGAGTCAGAGAAGTTTTACGTGGAAATCCTTCAGGAAAAAATCATCAAAGCGTGTTATTGTTATTGATGTAAAATAGGAGCACCTACTATATTACACCAATCTATTTGTGAGCCACCACTCATAGGAAGCACCAACTTGCTTTGATTTTTTTCTAACACCCACTGGGAGGAAGCACCATCTCCCTCATTTTGTAGACACCAGTCCAACTTACCAGAAACACCATGTGAAGGACCGACTTCATGTATTTGCTGCAAGAACCAACTTTTAGCTCCTTATATCTATGAAATCACCAACTTCTAAGAGGCGCAAACCTCCAAGCCTTCTCAAGCACCCACTAGAGATGGAAGCACCAACTTCCTTTATGAAAGCTCCAACCCACACTCAAAAGAAACTCAATGTTCACTATAATTGGTAGCGACTCTGCCTGTTCTCAGCTCTGTTCTCTATCCTCTTCTAACTATGCTCATTTTGTAGCAACCTACTATTATGTTCAATAACATCCACTCACACAACTCTCTCAACAATTTTCCCACTTTGTAGCAACTTACTCATCTAGGAACGCTGCTCATGACCCTCTACTCTCAACACATACAATCAACACCGGACCTTTCACACAACATACAAGTTCTCTCTCTCATGACATCCAACAACAACACAACCTCTCTCTCTCTCGAGGTCTCTTTAATCTGCTTAGGCACTCTCAACCTTTATCTACAGACTAGGCTCACTCAACCTTTCCTCAACAACACACTGACACTAACATAGTTCTCCACACTTATCTCATAGGCCACTATGTTTCATTCCCACCATTGCTCAACTGCGCTCATGTGTTTTGTTCCTCTGCTACACTCTAGTTGATGTTGCCTTTGCTGCCCACACTTTGTCATTCACTCTACCCAAATGTACCTCTACATGCCTTCTACATCCTAATGTTTTGTCTAACATGACCACTGCTACCTCATTAACCACTGAGAATGGGTATCTAAGTACTTCTCCATACTAAGAAATAATCCTCAGTCTTGAGGCTCTCCATGGTTCTATGAGCTTGAATGTACCCCAGGATGGCTTCTCTGCAATTCACTTAATTCATTGAGGCATGTCTCAGCTCATGACATGCCCCAAAATTCATCATATGCAACCATGGTCCTCTTTCTCATGGTCTCTTGCCTACAACAGTCGCCATTAACTTCGTCGACCCTTGATAGTTGTTATTTACTCCTGTGACCAACCTCACTATGCACACACTTACTTTGTTGCTGATCGATTCATCCTTTAATACCTTTGTTCTTCACTCTCGAAGCTCCACTCTTCGTATATTTTATTACAATGACCTTCCAGAATCACGAGCTTATGTTTTTACCTTTAGCCCCTTTTCCTCAACTCCTTCTTGTTTTGCACCATGGGATCGGGAGATGTGACCAACAGCTTGGAGCTTAAGTGCTAAGGAATTCATATCCTATCTAGGGTCTATCGTTCTTTATTGACTGCTATCTGCCCTTGGTTTCTTTAGTATCCTTAACCAAGCACCACCACATTGGATATCCTTGTATCAAGACTTCCTCTTAATTCAATTTCAGAGGAATTTTGAAATTTTGACCTTTGAAATACTCATAGCACTTGGGTGCTAGACCTGATCCTCATCCTTGATTATTTGAACTCCACGAACAAGTGTGAACATGACATTAGAGCCCCCGGTATCAGAACTTTTCTTCAAATACAATTACTAGGGAGTTACAAAAACTCCAACCTCTAAATTTTCGACCTCCGAGATGACATCATGTTGATGTCATTAACTCCACGTGGTATCTCCTTAGTGGTGACACATGTCACCTAGATTTTCCCTATTAGGCCACCCATTTTTTCCAAATTTGACTGCCACATGTCCATAGTAGAACCACGTCATGTTGACAACATTTTCCTCATTAGCCCCTGAGGACCAATCAATTGTCCCCATGTGTCCTGTCTTGAGGAGATAGAAAGGGCACCTCAAATCTTTGGTTTTGCAACAATTTCCTTTGTAATTCTTATTCTTCACATCCTCAGTGATTTTTATAGAATTTCATTCATAAGAACTTACAAGGTTCTGAAAACCCGATGTTCAAAACTTCCAAGGTTCTTCTTCCCTCATGCCATTTCGGGTCCCCTTTTTTTTAAAGAAACTACCAATGTCCCAAGTCTTTGACGTTCTGAAATGCCACCAGGTGTCCTGTCTTGTCAAATTTCCAACATGCCCAAGCTACTGAAAATTGGCTCTGATATGACCTATGCTTTGAGGTTCTGAAATAATGTTATGTGTCCTGGATTTCCAAGGTTCCAACACGCCCAAGCTACTGAAAATTGGATCTGATATGACTTATGTTTGTAGGTTCCAATAGGCCTTCTTGTGCCATCTACTCTGTCCTATGATATGACCTACTCATTCCTTTCGATATCGGGTCCCGATGCTTTGAACCTTCCTATATCGGGCCTTCTAAAATTCAGTTGATCCCTATGTTTTGTGATCCCAAGGTTCCAAATCTCTGAGGTTCCAATTTTCCAACCTCTAATATTTCTCCTTCCAAATTTTTCCTACTGTAGTATTCACCCTTCCGATTTCTGAAATTCAGTCTACCTTGGACATTAAGACCCTAACTTCGGTAGTCAATAACTTTTGACTTAGGAGGCCATTTCTGGACTTCCACATATCGTTGAAAATATCTTTTAGAGCACTAACCAACATTCCTAATTCCAAGAGTACATAAGCTGATATCTTTGGGTAGAATCTCCTCCAAATTCTAAGGCTCCCAACCACTATATTCTTCTTTTTATGGCTTCTCCAATAAGCCTACTACTTTGTTGTTTCTCTACCACAGACTGCAAGAACCATAGGACTCCCCCTAAGTTTGACACATCAAGCACAAGCACATCAATTCTAACCCAATTACGATCTTAGTTAGTATAGGAGACATCAAATCCAGCATCTATTTCCACAAACTATCATATTGGTCCAATCGAAATTACTGTCAACACTCTTGCCAATTGTCATATAATAAAACCCACCCAACACATCTGCCAAGCATGATTGTTGACATCAATGCCAACACACTTGCAACTACTAGCCATCTAGACAATGTCAACTGTCCAACATAAATCACATGTTCATTATGTGAACCATCCTCTTAGACAAGCACCATAGCGATGGTACTATCTAAAGAAACTAAGTATAAAAAGTAATCTTGATGGTAATTTGGGGGGTGTAGCAATGATGTGTGGATTAACACATTTTTCAATGCATCAAATGCTTTGTGTGTGGTATCATCCCAAGTAAAGGGAAACCTTTTCTTTAAAAGTCGAGAAAAAAATTTAGTAAGATTAGTGTAATTAGGAAGGAAACAACATAAAAGGTTTTCCTTCTCTTGCAAACTTTGGAATTGGCATAAAGTAGAAGGAGGTGGTAGATTCAGAATAACCTCATCCTTCAAGGGATTAACTTGGATTCCTTTCTTGGATAGGATGAAACCTAAAATAAATTGGGATTCCACACAAAAAACATTTTTATGCATATTCATGCAAATAATGTAATGTCGACAATGGAGGAAAATGGCTCATAAATGTGTCAGGTGATCTTGATGTTGCATATAATGTGAATATAAATCATCAATATAGGGTTGTACAATATGATTAATGTCATGAAACACATAGGACATAGTTCATTGAAAAGTGGAAACAACATTCTTAATTTCAAAAGGAATCTTTCAATAATCAAAGGTCCCCCAAGGACAAATAAAAGTGGTTTTGTGTTGATTCGATGGTAGTATATCAATATAATTATAGATGAAAAATCCATCCATGAAGGAGAAAATTTCACTAACAACACAATCATTGATAACCTTGTCGATAAAATTCTTGGATAATTATCTTTAGGAGAAGGCTTTTTAATATCCCTATAATCAATACATAAGTGGATCATACCATGTTTCTTGTTGACTAGAGCAATGAAACCCAATCAATTAGAGGTATAGGGTAGATAAAACTTGCTTTAAGAATTATTTCAACTTCAACTTTGATAGTAGTGGGTTTTCATTAGTGGATTGGAAGAAGATTTTATCGAACATGATTAACATTAGGATGTGTCTTAATTTTGTGAACGACAATCTATGGATGAATACTAGTAATTTCTTTGTAGGACGAAGAAAAATATTACAAAAATATTTAAATAGGGTCGTAGAGGTTCACAATTCTTTAGGATAACATGAGGCACCTATATGAATGTTTTTCGTGATCCCATATTTTATTGAGATATCAATCACTATGGCTACTAATATATTCCCTAAAAGCGCTTCATATGTTGGCATTGTTGTCATTGATGGAAAAGGAGTAAAGGAGCAACAAGAAGTGTGGTCACTGTTTGTGTGTGAGAAGGTGATATTCATAGAGATACGTTGCTTGTTGACAACAGTACAAAGGAGAAACAAAGTATAATGGCACAATTAATGTATGCATAGTTGAACATGTATTTTTGATGGCATGCTTGTGTTGATGCAAGTATTGTTATGCTTTGGAGGTGAGGGAGGACAACTTGTTAGACCTTGCTTTCATATGTTGTTATTACAAATTTGATCTAATTGCATGTTGATGATGTTGCATATATTGTTATGGCAAAGGAGAAACAATGTAAGATGGAAAATGGTGTCATGGTTATCTTGAAGTTCTTATGTTACACATCTGTGTTGGTTACATACACTTGTTGGTTGTTGATGAAAAAATATTGCAAAGATTGTTGTGATGCAAGGCAAAGGAAAAGGTATAAGGCACAAACAAAGGAAAATGCATGAAGAATATTGTTATGTGTGTGATGTTGTGATGTTATAGTTGTTGGTGTATTGCTAATGTATGTTACAAAGAATGTGGTTTCTATGCTTGCTGATTTAATCATTACAGGTGGTTGAAAAAAATATTTGGTGAAGCATTTATTTTATTTTAATATTCAAAATCTGAACAGTGTGAAATGAATGAGTAGAATGCAAACATACAAGTCTTTTCACTTCATATTCATGTTTGGAATACCAAAAACCATCAAAGTTTATTTAAAAAAATATGTGAGGTTGGAAAGTTGTATTTTTAAAGAGTTATAGAATGTGAGAGTTGAATGAGTTATTTCCCGTTAGTTACCTGGAAAATATAGAGAAGATGTGAAGCAATTTTGAAGTGAAGAAGGAGAAAAAATTGAGATGGAGGTATGTAGATTTATACACCAATTAAACCAACATATTATTTATTTTGTGTATCAGGGGATTTTAGTCTCCTTTCAATTTGTAGCTTGATAAAGACTAGGTTGGAGCCTATTGAGGTAGGATACTCCTATATGTTGTAGCCTACAAAAAGATTGTGGGAGTTGGAGCTTCCTTGCAAGTTGAATCTTACAGAATTGAGGTATAAGCCTCCTGTAAGTTGGATCTTATGGAAAATTAGATGTAATAAGTGAATAGGAGCTTGCCTTTGCATCATAAAAATAACAAATTCATTATTTTCTCCCTTTATGGGTTTCCACTTATGTCTAGTGTTCACATGTGATGATCTTGTATTATGATTGTGTGTTGTAATGAAAGTTGTTATGCTGAGATTTACATTTTATATGTTGGTTACATATTAAATATGTTGTCGTAAGGTGTATTCTACTCATTTAATATTTAATTTAACCATTGAAAAGTAATTCAAAATTTAATGGCCTTGAATGTACTAAACAAATTCACAACCCCCCTCCCCCCCCCCCCGCCCCCTCTTAGTTTAGTTAATTTTCCAACAATTGGTATCAGATTCGATTCCTTCTGCAACAACCTAATAGCTGGAAGGCAGACCTGGTTGATTTTGGATTATCATAGTGTACTTATGCTAAGTGATAAAAAAAAACTTTCATGAATGGAGAGATAAGGTAAAAATAGAACTGGTAGCTTATGGATTTGGTGTATGGAATCTTGTATGCAATGGATATAGTAAAGAATATTCCCCATCTACTAAAGAACAATAGTGGAATGCTAAGGCAAAATTGGAAATGTATAGAAATATTCATAATAATGATTTTGATACAGTAACATATTTAAATTCTGCAAAATAAACATGGGATAGATTGTGGCTTATGCATGAAGGAGATACATGTGTGTGTGTGTGTGTTTCTAGACTCTATTTAGTTTGGGGTGAATTAATGCAAGGATCCATCACATATAGCAACAATAATCGATCAATTCAATCTAGTATGCCATGATTCTAACAAAACACTTCTACACGACAAGAAGTTCCTAAAATTTCTTAGGGTAAACTAGTCCTGTCAGCAATGAATTATTATTAAGGAATTTAGACTTTTGTGATCCATAACAATGTTTAGAGAGTCTTCGGTGAAATCACATAAACTAAAAAATGAATTATTAGTTCATAAAGTTGATTAATAATGAAAACATCAGATGATCATCAATCCAGTTCAAGAGCCTAGTTTTAATTTGCAATCATAGGTCTCCTATTTCATCCATCTCAAAACTTCTGAGGAATTCTCGATTTTATATTTATTATGTAAATAATAATGGGTGCAATGATCTCATCAAGGGTCTCTCCCTATAAATTGGGGGCTTCTATATTCATCATCAATGGATCAAGGTCATTGTTTCTTCATGACATAGTCATATCAGTTCATGCAAAACTATCATATATCAGATCCCAGAGTCAAACTATATTGGGTTCTCATATATATCATTGTCATGACATGTAAATATCATCTATTCTATTTGGATTTGATGTATATGTAATCAATCATCAATGTATAATGTCATGCAATCATGTTATACAATCATTTCCATTAAAATCCTAACAATATCAAATCAAGGCATCCATTAAGTCATCATAGCAGTTACAGTTTATCAAAGCCTTATTAAGATCAATAAGAAGATAGTCAATAGATCATAAGTATCAATATTGCAACCACACTATTGCCATCGGTGTCACCATAATCATTAAAAGTATTGACAACAATATCAATATATTGTATATCAAAGTTTTTGTTTCTAGCTATGCTTTATCTTTAAACAACATCGGGATATCCAAATATACTAGGAATAAAACTTACTCACATATGTATATGACTGTCATGCATTACTCAAGAGTGTTATATGAATTTTAACTTGTGTTAAGAGTAATATTTTTGTCATACCTCGGGGCTTAACTTGCCATCCCAATGTTACAGTTAAATCAAAATATAATATTGGAACAATTATGGTATTCTATACATACCTCATAATATTCAGATACCTTAGCAACTTGTAGCAAATAAACTTTGTCATCTTGCATATGTAACATCCTCCTCCCACATCCACCCAAGTAACCATGCCAACAGGGGTAAACATGAGACAAGAGACTACTATGATCAGATTCAACTTCTTATGTAACCCTAAGGAAGTGGAATCGATTGAAACATCAAACATAGTAATCCAACATCAACAACAAAACCCCCAGTTGACATGTCATCCACTCAGACAACTTGTCCTTAGGTCTCACTGTTGTTCCATATCTCTTAGGCCATAGTCGCTCTCATGCTATGGGCAAAGGCAAGACTAACAATCTCAATTCACTCTCATAGGCTTACCTGCTAGCGACCAGAAACCAAAATTTCTAGTTCTGTGTTAGCGACCCTGAGATTTAAGCCACTTTTTCAGGCCCAGAGCCCAGGAAACTACCCAGAATGGAGTGACAGCTTAGAATCAGTAAAAATATATGGAAACAATGATGCAAAATAAATAAGTTGAACAAGACCATAACTAGTCCCTTACTAGCCATGATAGGCATTTCATTAAACATATCATCAACATGTAACCTACAGGTGTAAACAACATGATTAAGTGTAGGGATGTCATACTTATCTGAGAATCACTATGAACCATTGTTCCCTCATGTCATTTTCTACATTATCATCTATTAAGTCATAGACACATCAACCATTCATGTATAAGTAAAAAAAAATTGAGATACATACATAGCTGATGTCATAAAATATATACATAACCCGCATAATAGGAACAAAAATACCATAAACATATCAGCCATCAAAATCCACATATAAATCAGCACATTTACACATGAAAATCAATGGTTTCTCATTAATGAATGCAATGAACCAACTGGAGATGGGACTACCATGTTCCACCCAACCATAGAATGGTTGAGCTAAATATTTATTCAGCCATTCACCCCATGCCACAACATATGTACATATTACCACATGTACAACATGCATGTAACACCACATGTACATAGCACTACATATCCAACATGTACATAGCATCATCTGTACACAACACCCCATATCCAACACACGTAGAGCACCATATGCATACAACACTGCATATACATCATGCACATAGTACAATATGTAGACAACACCATATATTCAACATGTACATAGCACCATCTATACCTAGCACTGAACATGAAACATTCATAAAACATTATCTGTACTAACACCTTGTACATAATATTTCATAAACAACATGTACACACACTACATATGCACAATACTGCATGCGCACAACATCACAAATGAAGCATATAAAACGTATACAACATATGCACAACAGTAGTACCACACATCCAAAACCACATTGTTCTTACCAAGAAACCCGACTTCTAGTGTCTTCTACATGCGTATCCTAGCATGCCGCAGACCACACTGCTTTCATTTCGTTGATGTATCCCTTGGCATACATGTCCATAACATAGCCATAATATAATCACATAATATCAAATCATAACCACATGATATTAACCTCATATATTTGTCATGACTACTCTTCCCAATTGATTCCTCATAAGAACAAGAACCTCTTCATGTCATTTTTATATATAAGCAATCATTCCTCCAGTAGAATGATTCCTAATAACCCCATCGGACAGTGACATGGACACATAGACACACACATACATATACATAAAAATTAGCATAAAACAATCATGATCCATGATGACCCTCTTCGATAATAATGTACATACATGCATATATGCATATGATCATTAGCATAAATCAATCATGATTGCAACATAAATACTATATATCAAAGTCAAGGTTAAGAGAACTTCCTTTATTCATGCACAACATTGAGAACCACCGTTCCCAACTTAGTCAATCCATCCAACATCTCGGGTCCATTTACTTTACCTTTTTGGTTACCTTTCTCATGTTTGTACAACCATTGTCTATTTACCACAATGGACCCAACCAGTACAACTGACTGTCATAGTCTTACCTTCCGCTGAAGTTACTCATGCACATAGCTTCATCTGCGTTCTTACATGACCTGTTGGGTTCCACTGAACTCTCCTTGAGCTCCATCAACTTACCTCTTTTGCAAACCAATTCCCAAGACTCAAAACAAAAAAAGCAAGACAATAAACAACCAAGAAGGAAACCATGAAACCAATAACGACACCACAACCCAATTAGCATAACTATGCACTAGACACAATAAAAATCGAAAATCAAGTGTAACAATCGCAAAAGACCAAAAGTACATGACTAACAACAGACACCATGACTCAATCCCCATGGTTCCCAAGGAATGCTTAACTTGATCCTTCTTCAATATTTTATGGTAATCTCTTTGCCATTGAATCCCTTGCATCATATTTCCATAAACACATAATTGTTAGTGCATAAATAAACATAACAATACACTGGTTACCTTACCTTGTTGTGTAAGGCACATTGCTTGCAACTGAACACATCCACGCCATCTCCCAAGGGACTCCAATTCCCTTGACAAATCCTCCTGCAGCTAGAGACTGAATAATATACCTATCAAGTACATGTTCATGACTATAGCACATATCCACATAATGTCAGACAAAATCATGGTTAAGAAGACTCCTTGTATGCAAGGCACTCTTTCATTTGGAACTAGGGTTTCTAAACATAGCCAAAGGGATTCTTGCCCAATTCCTTTATTTTATCTTTTTACCTTGATACAACTGAGGCTTACTATGTACTATCACGTCACTCAATTGTTAGTTATATAAACACATCAACTATTACCTTGTCACATTAATACCAAGCATGTTTCCTGCAACTTCTCACACATCTCAACCACATGTTCCAACTATCGAGACAATAATATCTATCAATTTTAAATAAACCTTAACCAATAATAATAATAATAATAATAATGTCATAGTCCATAGTTAACTCATAGTCATTAGACATAACACTACAACTGTCACCTACTACACTTGAGTACATATCAATTGTCTCAACACGTATGTATAAGTACAACCATTTTAAAACAAGATCATTTGAACACATACTCATATTATGCAATTCATCAAACATTCAACCAACTTGCAACCATACCATGTTAAGTAAATCAACTAGACAACATAATCAAACAGTTAAGTACCAAACATACGACATAAGCAAACTTGTATCTTAATGTATCTTAGGGGAGGCAATCTTGTCTGCACAATCAATCCAAGTTACCATGATAAAACTTCACAACATATCAACTCAAATATAAATCATGATATCCATAATAGTAACTAACAAACATGTTCACATCATAAGCTCATAAGCATTTGTTGTTCATGCATAACAATCACATATGTACGATGATTCTAGATTAGTACAACACCATATCACATATATCTCGACTCATACCTTAATATCGCAACTATAAACATTTGCATAGGTAAAACTAGGTTAACACAATACATATAACATCAAGATATTCAATGCAATTAATATAACCATCACGCATATGACCAATCCAAATTACAACATCAAGATCTCAATGAAATAACCATAATCATCAAGTTAATATCATATAACAACAATAAGCTATATATCATGATCATCATCAACATATAACCTAATCATCAAGCTATATAACATAAAACAACAATAACAATATAAAACCACAAGATACCATCATTCTTGACTATTTGACTCATGTGCATATGACTACATTAATGTACTAACATCTATCATGAATATAACCACAACATCAAAAGACATTTACATAAACCTATTGTATATAAACCTAATGCATATAACAATCCTTGACACATATACCTTCTTTCCAAATATGCAATACCTGTATGACGATATTCTCTTACCCCAGATTCTAATGCTGCAACCTCATTACGATGATCTACATCTCCTACTCAATTTAAACCAACATATTAAAATTATAACAACCAATAACATCATGATGACCAAATTTTTTCATACAATGACTTCACAAGGCATTTTTGACCTACTATTCATGCATACTATAACTAAGAGAATACATTCATAACAACTGCATATGGACATATACCACATGAGTACCAAACCGTATACACATCATTCTAGCTAGAGTCCAGTCAGACCATATCAACTGCACAAGCCATGACCTCATGCATGACAACAACCATTACTCCATTATACGCATTACCACATGCAACCATCAACATGCATAAGCAATGCATAATCAACTACACATACGCATGAACGCATGTAGTCGAGCATAAGCGATCAATAATTGTAACCAACCTACAACACTGATACATGTAATAAAATATACAAGAATGAAACCTAACATACAAGGATGTAATCAAGTGACATACAACAACATGTAAGCAACATACAACAATATGTAACCAGTCATATACTCATAAGGATGCATTCCACAAAATCAATATGAAATTCTCCATGATAATCATACTACAATCATAATCAATCAGCAAGCACATGAAATGCAAGTGTAAGAGACACACATGAAACTGACATGCATGCATGACCAACACACGTTGCCTATCCAGTCCAAGAGTTGAACCATGCTTTGATACCACTCTGTAACACCCTCCTCCCACATCCACCCAAGTAACCATACCAACAGGAGTAAACATGAGACGAGAGGCTACTATGATCAGATTCGACCTCCTATGTGACCTTAATGAAGTTTAATCAACAGAAACATCACACATAGTGATCCAACATCAACAACAAAACCATCAGGAGACATGTCCGCGACTCAAAAAACATGTCCCTGGGTCCTACTATTGTTCTGGATCACTTAGGCCATAGTCGCTCTCATGCTATGGGTAAGGAAGCGATCATCAACCTAAAATCACTCTCACAGACTTGCTTGCCAGTGACGAGAGACCAAAATTTCCATTCTCATGCCAACAACCATGATATTTAAGCCACTTTTTCAAGCCTAGCGCCCAGGCCACTGCCTAGAATGGAGTGATAGCTTAGAATCAATAAACATACAGGGAAACAATGATGAAAAAGAAATAAGATGAACAATACCATCATTATACCCCTACTAGCCATGACAAGAATTTCATCAAACATATCATCAACATGTAACCTACAACTGTAAACAATAGAATGAAGTGTAGGGATATCATACTTATCTGAGAATCGTTATGAACCATTCTTCCCTCATGGCATTTTTTGCATTATCATCTATTAGGTCATATACACATTATTTATTCATCTATAAGTAAAAACATGCTGAGAGACATACATAGTTATTGTCATAAAATATACATATAACTAGCATAATAGGAACATAAATACCATAAACATATCAACCATCAAAATCCACATATACATCAATACATTTACACATGAAAATCAAGGGAATGAATTTCTCATTAATGAATGCAATGAACCAACTGGATATGGGACTACCACATTCCAATTGACCATAGAATGGTTGAGAAAAATCTCTTTTTATCCATTCACCATCGTTCCATATCCCAAACATGAATTTGGGGCTCAAACCAAAAGAACCAACCAGGGCATATTGAGGCTAAACCACCTCACTCTCATGTTGGGTCATGGAAAAGGTATGAATTTACTATTAACTTATTATCTTTTTCCTTTATTCTCATCCTTTTTATATCTCAATGTGCTAATCTATTAAGAAATTGCGGCAAGAAATATAGAAATTATTTGTAGTTATGCTTTGGCTAATTATTATCCTTCTTTATTCAGAAAAGTACGAAAAGGGACAACTGTTGTTCCCTAACTAAGGAAAAACGGAAAAGCAGCAAGCTAAGGAAGGAACGCGTGGTTGCAGATACGTCCAAAAGAAAATCAACAGGATCAACACGAGAAGGGAAATATGTCTGAACTTAGAAAATTACGTGAATCCCTCAGGATCGAGAGATCTTGAGGGATTGCTTTTATCATCTATATTTTTACCCCTTTCTCATTATAAAAGGCAACGATTGTAAGCAGAAGGGGGAGGACTTTTTTTATTATTATTATAATTCTCAATTACAGACTTTCGTTGTAGCTAAGAATGTAAATACGTTGTAATACTCTTTCATGATTAATACATAAGAGGAGTTGTTGTTCCTTTTCATTTATCTGAAATAACCAGCAGTGTACGCTGGCGGCTAAGGGCCCGCCTTCTGGTGGAATTCACTGCTTCCCCTGTGTCATATATTTCTGATTCTTGCAAATGTGACAGTTGATAGTATTATTGCTTTCTGCTATTTTATTTCGTTGTTGTTCCTTATTTCTTTCCGTTGATAGAATAGCTTTGTTTTATATAATTTACAACATTGTTTAATTAGTTTCCTTTCACTTTGGATTGAGTTTCCTAGATGACTATCCTGCTCGATGTAATCAACTGTAATGAGAATTAACTATTGTTGTTAGTTGCTTAGATTGATGTCATCATTGTTTTACAGAGTAGTGTGTTTGATTTAAATTCAATCAGTTTCTACATGAAGAGTTATCATTGCTGTACTCTTAACTGATAGTGCTATTACTTGAATTGCATACTATTGTTACCTGAATTGTTGTAGGATTTGATTTCATTAAAGGATTGAGATTTCTTTTAATTGCAATTAGAATTTACTTGTTACATCCATTTACTCTTGTATTCAAAAGATCTATACTGCAATTTAGAAGCATTACTCTCTGAGTTAAATATATGCCACATATTGTGTACACTCTTGAAATAGAAAGACCTACCTGGATTCATAATTAATGTGAAGATAATTAGGAGTTGAAAAGGCACCTTTTATCAACCAACACCTCATCAATAGAAACCGTTCTTTACCGTAATACATCCCGGATCACTAGGCCAACACAATGAACACATCATAATAGGTGTTTCTATGATCTCCACCTGATCACTTGGCCAAACAAGCATGGATGCCACTAGATTTCTCCACCTACACTGTGAGGAATCCTTTCTCCTAGTCTCTCAGGCTTTACTGCAATCGAAACCTGCATCACTAGGCCCTAAAATGAGACCCACTCTCTAGGCTTTACCACATATCCCAAACCCGGGATTACTAGGCCCAACAGAGAGAAACCACCTCTTGGCTTTATCGCATACCCTCCCATTCCTTGGCAAGGATTCATAGGCCCACCAAGACAACATAATCCTAGATTTACCACAACCCAGAGTCTATCTCAGGGGTCACTAGGCTAGTGGCTTTACCTTGATCCATAGTTTGGTTAAGGGACCACTAAGCCATGCACTCTATCATTCAGAGATCTACCCCTCAACTTCGAATACATTCAGTAATCCAGCTCAACCAAAACATGAGAACCCCATCACAACATGGCTATCCAGAAATGGCAAGGCTAGGCTAAAAACACTATTACACCTAGAAAAACCCATGCCATGATATAAAAGAACCACATGCAATACCATGCATTCCAAATCTAGCAAGAAAAATACACATGCAAGTTGAAACCTGCAATGAAGCTTGTTGTAGCTGCTTGATCCTTCCTTTCCCTACTTGATTTTTGCTTCCTCTTGCCTTCTTTTCCTTTCTTGCTTCAATGCAAAAATGCTCCAAGAGAACTCTAAGTGTCCAAGAGTATAAGAGAGAGAGAGAGAGAGAGAGAGAGAGAGAGATAATAATGAGAGAGCTCCAAAACTCAACTGACAAATGTTACCAATTGATCCTTAGAAGCCTTTTTATGAATGAGGCCTCTATTTTCTTCATTTTCCATTATTGTCCTTTAATTTCCTCCTCACATGCAACCTGTGACCTTTCACCTTCCTTTTCTCGTAATTTCCATTATTTTCATAAATAAATGTACCAAAAATATCATTTTTCCTTTCCAAAGCCTTAGTCATTTCCTTTTCCAATCTCCTTAGCCATAAACAACCAAATGAACACCCCCCTAGGATGTCCTACTCAACATTCAGATTGGAATAAGTGTCCCAACCATCATGGTCTTATATATTCTTACATGGAATTTTTACCACGGCTGTTACAGGAACCTCCCCCTTGGGGGATACTGTCCTCGGTGTTCAATGCCACTTATAACCAACAAGACTGCTAAAAACAAAACATACTTCTCATGGATCTTTATAACACAACTCATTGCAGTATTTTCAATGAGTGACATACTCAAAAGTAGAACATCATGACAGCATGACCGGATAACAACCATACTGCATACTAGAGATTTATAACACAACTCATTACGATATTTGTAATGATCGCATATGCATATTTCCAAAACCAACAAATAAAGGATACTATGTCTGCATTTGCAACAAGGGAATCTAGAGGCTCACACCTCCACCCTCAAAGTAATACCAGGATTCACCTCCTTCCCAGGGAGTCCAAAATCCACTGCAAAGTCAAATTTGCATCTAATGTCCAACGCTACAATCTAATGCCACTTGTCCTTTCAATGAATAGTTACCGACTCATTGTTCCAATGCACACTCCCAATGTGCATATGATTCCATCTGGAAATGCTCATGAACAAAATAAATATATCCACCACCTTCCCTTCTTTGTTGTTGAGTCCCTCGAGAAATCCAGTCACCGCCTTCTGTGTAGTTACTCACCTTCCAAGTTCCCCAAAATCCCCTAACCCAAGGGATCCATCCCTTGGCAATGATTCCTCGCATCGAAAAATACAAAACTAAGGCATATACCTACCTCAAAGCCATCATACCAGTCATAGCATGCTCATGGAAATCAATGGACACTATTGGATACTAGTGCTGCAGCCAATTCTTGCAATTGATTTCGACCACCCAATCAAGCATGTTCATGCATTCACATTCCAACCACATACATTTCATTAGATTCAAATAAAATGAAATAACCTCAAATCATATCTCATTGGTAGTTCATCAATAAGGTACACTTGAAATTATGTTTGCTTCCTGTCACAACAAGTCAAACTAACATCTTTGACCAAATCAACATGTATAAAAATATCACATTAGGTTAGCTCAAAATGCCACCATCATAACCATCATAAACAAGAATCATATATCACATATAATCATCATATACCATATCCATAAATCAGATGCATAATAAAACTAAAATAAAATGTTGATACTTATCCTTTCATCAATCCTTAGCTTCTACCTTTGTCTTTACTCCATACGCACTCCCGATTGGTTGTTACACCCAATGAACACCTAGTGCCTTCTCCTCAACCATGTGCACATACACATCATGTGCATCACAAAATACAACTACACACATCATACAACACAATGCAATACGTGCATCTACACCAGTACCATATGTACACAGTACCACCTGTACATTGAAACACTTGCACAACGTGTGCATAACATCACATGTACACAACACCACCTGCACAATGTGTACACAACGCCATATGTACATTGCACCAATGTATAGTGTGTACAAAATACCACATGTACACAGTACCACACGCACAACATGTAAGCAACACCACATGTACACAATGCCACATGCATGACATGTACATAATACCACATGCACAACATGTACATAAGGCCATATGTACACTGCACCAATGTACAACGTGTACAAAATACCACATGTACATAGTACCACAGGCACGACATGGGCGACACCACATGTACACAATGCCACATGCATGACATGTACACAACACCACCTGCACACAACACCACTTGTACAACATGTACACAACACCACATGCACACAAAACCACTTCTACAATCATGCACACCACACCATATGCACATAGCACCACATGTACAACATGCACGCAACACCACATGTACATAGCACTGCATATCCAACATGTACATAGCATCATCTGTACACAACACTGCATATCCAACACGCGCAGAGCACCATATGCATACAACACACATATCCATCATGCACACAATACAATATGTACACAACATTGTCTATCCAACATGTACATAGCACCATCTATACCTAGCACTGAATATGAAACATTCATACAACACTATCTGTACTAACACCCTATATGTAATATTGCATAAACAACATGTACACACACTACATATGCACAATTACTTCATGTGCACAACATCACAAATGAAACATGTACAACATATACAACATATGCACAACAGTAGCACCACACATCCAAAACCACTGTTCTTACCAAGAAACCTTACTTCTAGTGTCTTATCCATACTCATCCTAGCATGCCGTAGACCACACTGCTTTCATTTCATTGATTTATCACTAGACATACTTGTCCATAACATAGTCATAATATAATCACATAATATCAAATCATAACCACATGATATTGACCTCATATATTTGTCATGACTACTCTTCCCAATTGATTCCTTATAAGACCAGGAACCTCTTCATGTCATTTTTCTGTGTAAGCAACCATTCCTCCACCAGAATGATTCTTGATAACCCTGTTGGACAATGACATAGATACATAGACACATACATACATATACATAAACATTAGCATAAAACAATCATGATCCATGATGACCCTAACAGATAAAAATGTACATACACACATATATGCATATGATCATTAGCTTAAAGAAATCATGATCAAAACATAAATACTAGATATCAAGGTCAAGGTTAAGTGAACTTCCTTTATTCATGCAAAACATTGAGAACCACCATTCCCAACTCAGTCAAGCCATCTGACATCTTAGGTCCATTTAATTTACTTTTTTGGTTACTCTCATGTTTGTACTGCCACTATCTATTTACCACAATGGACCTAACCAGTCCAACCGACTGCCATAGTCTTACCTTCCCATGTGCTTACTCATGAACATAACTTCATATGAGTTCTTATATTACCTGTTGGGTGCCACACAAATATCCCCAAGCTCCATAAACTTACCTCTTTCCCAAACCAATTCCCAAGACTCAAAACATAAAAGGAAAGACAATAAACAACTAAGAAGGAAACCATGAAACCAATTACCACACCACGACCCAATTGGCATAATTATGCACCAAACTTAATCAAAATCACAAATCAAGCTCAACAATCAGAAAAGTCCAAGAACACAAGACTAACAACTGACACCATGACTCAATCCCCATGGTTCTCAAGGAAATCTCAACCTGAGCCTTCTTCAATATTTCATGGAAATCTCTTTGCCATGCAATCCCTTGCATCATACTGCCATCAACGCATAATTTTCAATGCATAAATAAACATAACAATACACTTAATACGTCACCTTGTTGTGCCAAGAACATTGCTTGCAACTGAACACATCTACGCCATCTCCTAAGGAACTCCAATTCCCTTGACAAATGCTCCTGCAGTTAGAGACTGGCTAATAAAGCTATCAAGTACATGTTCATGACTATAGCACATATCCACATAATGTTAGATAAAATCAAGGATAAGAAGAATCCTTCTATGTAAGGCACTCATTTGTTTGGAATTAGGGTTTCCAAACATAACCAAAGGAATTTTTGCCCAATTCCTTTATTTTCCCTTTTTACCTCCTTGTAGTCGAGGCTTACTATGTACTGTCACGTCACTCAACTGTTAGTTTTATAAACGTATCAAATATTACATTGTCATGTTAATACCAAGCATGTTTCTTGCAACTGCTCACACATGTAAACCACATGTTCCAGATATCGAGACAATAATATCTATAAATTTGAAATAAACCTTTACCAAGACTAACAATCATGTCATAATCCATAGTCAACTCATAGTCATTAGACATAACGCTAAAACTGTCACCTACTACACTCAAGTACATATCAAATGTCTCAACATATATGTATAAGTACAACCATCTTAAAACAAGATCATTTGAACACATACTCATATTATGGAATTCATCAAACATTCAACCAACATGCAACCATTCCATGTTAAATAAATCAACTAGACATAATCAAATAGTCAAGTACCAAATATATGACATAACCAAACTCATACCTTAATGTATCTTAGGGGAGGCGATCTTGTCTACACAATCAATCCAGGTTAACTCGATACAACTTCAGAACATATCAACTCATACATATAACATCAAGATATTCAGTGAAATGAACATAACCATAATTCATATGACCAATCCAAATTACAACATCAATATCTCAATGAAATAACCCTAATCATCAAGTTAATAACATAAACAACAATACGCTATCTATCATTCTCATAAACAACATATAGCCTAATTATCAAGTTATCTAACATAAAAAAACAATAACAATGCATACAACCACATGTTACCATCATTCTTGACTATCCAACTCATGTGCATATGACTACACTAATCAACTAACATCTATCATGAATGTAACCATAACATCAAAATACTTGTACATAAACCTAATGTAAATAAACCTAATGCATATAACAATCCTTGACTTACATACTTGCATGCAAAACATGCAATACATATATGATGATATGCTCTTACCCCAAAGTCCAATGCCGCAACCTCATTATGATGATCTGCATCTCCTACTCTATCTTAGCCAACATATTAACATCATAACAACAAATAGCACCATGATGACCTAAATTTTCATACAATGACTTCACAAGGGATGTTTTACCTACTATTCATGCATACTATAATCAAGACCACACATGCATAACAACTACATATGGACATATAACACATGAGTACCAAACCATATAAACATCATTGTAGCTAGAGTCCATTCATCAATGCAGGACCATATCAACTTCACAAACCATGGCCTCATGCATGAAAACAACCATTACTCCACTGTACACATTGCCACATGCAACCATCAACATTCATAAGAGATGCATAATCAACTACACATACACATGAACACATGTAGTCAAGCATAAGAAATCAATACTTGTAACCAACCTACAAGATCGATAGATGTAATAAAACATACAAGAATACAACCTAACATACAAGGATGTAATCAAGCGACATACAAAAACATGTAAGAAACATATAACAATATGTAATGAGCCATATACTCATGACGATGCATTCCACAAAATCAGTATCGAATTCTCCATGATAACCATACTACAACCATAATCAATCATCAAGCAAATGCAACAAGCCCATGAAATGCAAGTGTAAGAGACACACATGAAACTGACA
This sequence comes from Pinus taeda, assembly GCA_000404065.3. Taxonomy (NCBI): domain Eukaryota; kingdom Viridiplantae; phylum Streptophyta; class Pinopsida; order Pinales; family Pinaceae; genus Pinus; species Pinus taeda. The sequence continues at coordinate 79,739 of APFE030403325.1, forward strand.
TGCTTGCATGACTAACACACACCACCCATCCAGTCCTAGAGTTGAACCATGCTCTGATACCACTTTGTAACACCCTCCTCCCACATCCACCCAAGTAACCATGCCAACCAAGGTAAACATGAGACGAGAGGCTACTATGATCGGATTCAACCTCCTATATGACCTTAATGAAGTGGAATCAATAGATACACCACACATAGTCATCCAACATAAAAAAATAGAACCCTCAAGAGACATGTCAGCCACTGAAATAGACTGTCCCTCGGTCCCACTATTCTTCTAGATATCCTAGGCCATAGTCGCTCTCATGCTATGGGAAATGGAGCGACCAACAACCTAAATTCACTCTCATAGGCTTGCCCGGCAGTGACCAGAGACCAAAATTTCCAGTTCTGTGCCAGCAACCATGAGATTTAAGCCACTTTTTCAAGCCCAAAGCCCAAGCCACTACCCAGAATGGAGTGATAGCTTAGAATTAGTAAAAATACAGGGAAACAATGATGCAAAAGAGATAAGTTGAACAAGACCATAATCCGACCCCTACAAGTGTAAACAACATAATTAAGTGTAGGGATCTCATACTTATCTAAGAATCGCTATGAACCATTGTTCCCTCATGTCATTTGCTGCATTACCATCTCTTAGGTCATAGACACATTATCCATTCATGTACAAGTAAAAACATGTTGAGATCCATACATAGTTGTTTTCATAAAATATACATAGAACCAACATAATAGGAACATAAATACCATAAAAACATCAGCCATCAAAATCCACATATACATTAGTACATTTACACATGAAAATCAAGGGAATGAATTTCTCATTAATGAATGCAATGAACCAACCAGAGATGGGACTACCACGTTCCACCCGACCATAGAATGGTTGAGCCAAATCTCTCTTCATCCATTCATCTCCATGCCATATTCCAAGCATGAATGTGGGACTCAAAACAAAAGAACCAACCAGGGCTATCAAGGCTAAACCATCTCACCCTCATCAACAGAAACCAGGATTTACCTTTATCCATCCCAGATCACTAGGCCAACACAATGAACACATCATAACAGGCTTTACCGTCATCTCCACCCGATCACTAGGCCAAACAAGCATGGATTCCACCAGATTTCTCCACCTACACCATGAGGAATTTTCTTGTCTCCTAGTCTCTCAGGCTTTAGCGCAATCCAAACCCGGATCACTAGGCCCTAAACCAAGACCCACTCTCTAGGCTTTACCACATATCCTGCCATTCACCGGAAAGGATTCCTAGGCTAACCAAGGCAACATATTCCTTGCTTTACCGCAAGCCATAATCTGGCACAGGGGTCACTAGGTCAGTGGCTTTACTGTGATCCACAGTCTGGTTCAGGGACCACTAGTCCATGTGCTATATCATTTGGAGATCCACCCCACTCAACTTCAAATCCATCTGGCAATCCAGCTCAACCAGAACATGAGAATTCCATCATACCATTGATATCCAGAAATGGTAAGGCTAGGCTGTAAACACTGTTACACCTAGAAAAATCCATGCCATGATAGAAAAGAACCACATGTAATACCATGCATGCCAAACATACCAAGGAAAATACACATGCAAGTAGATACCTGCAATGAAGGATGCATTTCCCTTCTTTATCTTTACTTCCTCTTGCCTTCTTTTCCTTTCTTGCTCCAGTGCCAAAATGATCCAAGAGAACTCTAAGTATCCAAGAGTATGAGAAAGAGAGAGAGAATAATGGCAAAGCTCCAAAAATCAACTGACAAAGGTTACCAACTGATCCTTAGAAGATTTTTTATGAATGAGGCCTCTATTTTCTTCATTTTCCATTTTTTGCCTTCAATTTCCTCCTCACATGCAACTAATGACATTTCACCTTCCTTTTCTCCTAATTTCCATTATTTTCATAAATAAATGTGCCAAAAATACCATTTTTCCTTTCCAATGCCTTAGCCATTTCCTTTAAAAAATTCCTTACCCATAAAAAACCAAATGAACACCCCTAAGATGTCCTCCCCAATTTTTCAAATTGGAATAAGTGTCCCATCAATTGTGGTCTTATATATTTTTACATGGAATATTTACCAAGGTTGTTACAACATATGCCCAAAATACTTTCCACTTTCTCCCAGAATAAATTTGCATCAAGTTCCTTTTCCTATTCTAGCTTCCTCTTCCTACTCCAACTTTTCTCTTCCTAAACTATTTAGCATCCAGATGACCCTCAAGAAGGATATACTTATGACATTTTCATTAGGAAGTTAGAAGTATTCAAACACTCAAACATTCATGCAAGTAGGATATGCAATAATCTAAAAGATAAATGTAAGCAAGAGCAATGTCATAAAGAAATAACATAAGTTTAGGAGGTACCTATGTTTAAAAAGAGTTGGTAAGCTCCCTCTTGAACCAACCTTCAAGATTCATTATTGTCTATCATCCATATATCAATGTTACCTTCAATATTTTTAATTGTCTTTGTTAGTAGCCAAGACCAATTAAGACTAGCCCATCTAAGGTTACATTGAATCTGTCATAGGTGATGAAACAAATTCTCATTGATCATGCTAGGGTTTCAATATTGCATAACTCAAGCTTTTATCATATCTAGGCCCTTCACACTCCAAGGTTTCTTCCAAATCCTAACCTCATGCTATCCACTAAACACTAATAACTAGGTTGCCCAGGGTTTCCTTCAAACCCTAACACTCTTTTAGGTCTCTACCATCTTCAATTTATTCCATCAACGATGTCTTCATAGGGGTGATCTCAATGAATTTTATGCGTCCCAACTTTGATACCATGTTAATTTTCCTTAGGGCTATATTGTTTAGTGTTGTTGATAACTGCATTTTATACTTTTCATTATTTAGATATGCATTCACCCCATAACATCATCACATCGTTAGCAATTATGTAGAAGGAAAAATATCATCAATAATTCAGTGGAACTATAAAAGGAACATTAGATGGAAAACATGCACAAATAGAGACACTAGGATTTGGTCGGAAACCAGGGGAAAACCCCACAAGGGGGAAAACTTGAAATTTTTCTTCTTCTTTTATTCAATATTCATCAATTATTCAGCTGAGATACGAAGTACATCCATAGTGAGATATATAAACATGAATGTAAAAGAATTATGTCATCGGGCCATGCAGGCCATACCAATCGGGCACTGCAGACAATACCAACTAGGTGTTGAGATTGCAAGAAGATGATGGAGCTTAGTGAAAAGAGTCGCCTTCACTAAGTGGGCCCGCAGGCTATTTTTGGCGCAAGTCTATTTTTAGACTATGTCTATTTTTAGACATATGGATCATGTCTATGGATTGCAGGTTGCTGTTTATGTATGATTGATCAAGTTGGAAAAATAGATGGACTTCTATTTTTGATCACAGCGGAGTGACACCACAGCGGAGTGACTGCTCAGTCTAAATATAGAACAGTCAAATATT